>VZTJ01003404.1:1576652-1593018 GCA_013397795.1 Orthonyx spaldingii | reverse complement strand
AATTAGAGGATAGTGGGGGGGGGTGGGGGGGGGAAGCCAAGCCCCTATTTTATCTCCCTGGTGCACCATTGTTTTAGAGACATTTAAAAAAAAATTACAACTGTATCTTTCAACTGTAAATACCTATTAAAGGCACACAATTCCCAGTCAAAAAAAAAAATATTACTACCACACAGTAATACAGCTACGGTATAACGAGGAATCACTAATTGCCAACCAAAAACATGCTTTTATTTACCTCTCCAATGCTCATATGGCAAATGGCAGTCTGACATGTATCAGTAAGTCCATCATACAGTTTGCACATCCCTTAAAAATGAAGATCAGTATAAAGTTTGACTGAAATGCTTCTAAACAAGTAGGAGAACTTAAATGCAAATTCTGATAACTATAAAGTCTCCAAGTTTGCAGACTACAGTATTTTAGATACAATTTGGGGTATTCTGCATTGAAGGTTAGCCAATCTCCTTGCACACTGGAAATATAATATTTCTGAACAGAACAAGAATGAGAAGGTTCTACAGTAAATAAGGAATGTTTTGGCCATGCATGAGAAACCCATTGTTAGCTGCAGCAGGAAACAAGTGAGCGTGTCAGGACTGAGCACATTTATGATTTAATATGGCTTACAGTCTTTTCTGTGTTTAGAAAACAAAGATAACACATTATGTCAGAGTACAGCGAACAGCCAGGAAAGGGGCAGTAGATGTTCTCAGCATCAGCACCTGGAGGGACCAACACCAGGCCTTGAAATCCCTTGTCCACAGCCTCCACTGCTTCATCGCCCTGTAGCAGCAACAGCCACCAGCTCCAACAGTCACTGTCAGCTGCATTTCCCTAGGAAAGGGCCCAAGCCAGGAATCCCAGACTGCCTCCCACCACAGCCACACAGGCTTGTTTGAAGCAATTTACACTAGTTTTGCTACTCTTTCATTGAAGTCTGTTCAGCAAATATAAAAACAAAAGATATTTCAATGTACTAAGTGAAGAAAAAGAAATAAAACACATACTTCCACATCAGGGAAGGCACAGGATTATACACAGTTTTGAGCATTTCCACAGATTACAAAACCCCTCCAGATGACCTTGTACAATGTTTGACTGTTCTTCTGGAAATTTTTAGCTTGTTATCCACTCAACATTTCCCTTGTCGCAATTTTTGTCCATTGACTCCGACTACAGTGTCCATCCATACAGTCAGTCACTTCTCATCAGAAGCTATCTGGTTGGTTTGTCCTTGATAAATCCATGTCAACTGATCCCAATCACCTCCTTATCCTTCCAGGACATACTTCCTCATCTCCTCAGGGCCTAAGGTTAGGCTGATCAACCTGCAGTCCCTGGACCCTCCTTCTTGCAAATGGCCACGTGTACCTTTTTCCAGTCACCAAGAATCACCCTCCATCACAACGACCTTGAAAATATGAGCGTCCGTGCAATGGCCTTGGCCAGCTCTTTCACACTCTGACACAACCCACCAGGCTATCAGAGGCTTGCATTCCCCTCTGCACAACACAGCAGGGCACAACACTTCATTTCATGAGACTTTTCCATCAAATAGAGTTATTTCCATCAATATCAATATCAATATCAATATATTTTATGAAAGCTCTGATACATATACTAAAAAGCACAAATGGTACAGACAATTGTAATTTCAGTAAAGTAAATTTTCCAAAAAAATCCAATATGCTACAATGATTTTTTTTTTCATTTTTAAAGATACTCAGCATCTATTTTGTTGCAGTCTGTTTTCTGCATATTCTTTCTTTTCCTGCAAACAGAAATCATAACATAATTGATAAAAATCAACAGCTTCAGTTTCAAGCTGCAAACTAAACAAGAAATTAAAGTGACCAAATCTAAACATGGTATTTCAGCCCAAATCTCCTTTGTAACAGACTTACTCCAAATCCCACATTTCATTACCATAGCCACAGTATTATTATAAACAAACAGTAAAATCAGATATTATGACCAACATTACCCTGCTCAAAGATAGCTTTAGCATAACATGCCATAGGACTGTTCTTTCTCCAATTATTCCATCTTTCTGGAAATCAAAGAGTTTAAACTGCATGCACAGAAAAGACACTTGATTTTACACACCAATTCAAGACAGGTTAGTTTGGTGCACGGAGTGTAACATGGGCTGCCTGAAAGGCTCTCAGAGATCAAAAGCCCACTCCAAACTAACAGAACTGTACTTCAGTTCACTGTATGTAATTAATTGCCTTTCAAAGACTCGGTCACTAGGGTGTCCTTTCAGGACAGGTGTTTTACTCATAGTATTTAGAAGACATCAGAGTCTGTTCTGAGTACATGATGTTTGTTTATGAGCCTCTTTAAAAAGGTGATTAAAAAACAGGAGTGGACCTTGAAAATAATACTTGAGGTTGGGAGAAGAACAATGAAAATTAATTTTGCTAGTTGTATTTTTAAAGCTAAGTGGCAACTTTTAAAAGGGTGGACATATATCAAACTGGTTACTTTATGTTTCAAGGGATGTGCAAGTTGATACTTTGTCTCTGACCTGTACTTATCAAAACCAAAGTGTTTCATCTAACAAGTAACATTTCTCTTTCCTTTTATTCTGTTTAGTGCTTCATTGAGCAAGCTCCATTTCCAAAGAAGGTTGAGGAAACAAGATTGTCAAACATAGCAAGGAATCGAAACGACACTCTAAAACAAGTGCTTTGGTTCAGGAGCTGAAATACCACCAAGGCTGTTTACAATGAGAAGTGTGAGGTCTATCATTGACATTTTTTAACACTTCAAATAGCAGAACTTCAGAAGTGCCAAAGAAGAAAATACCACGTGTACCTTTCCCTTTCATATGCACCCCTTCAAGTAGGTCTCAAAAATTGTTCTTCTCCCCTCTCTTGTAACAAGCATCTCTTTGGTTAAGTTAAATACAGTAGATCTATCCCTATGAAGGAAGAGGTAAGAACAACTGTACTATTGAGATAAGAGCAGCTATACTACAGCACCAGCTGCCAGATATGTTTTGTTTACATAAACTGCAAAATTGTCAAGGAAGCATGTGAAACAACTAGTTTGGATCGTTACAACAGATGAGCCAAAGAACAGGTCAGACACCAAAATTAAAGAAAATAAACCTTGCACTGCTAGGTATGAAAATGCATACCTTGAGGCATGAGGATTTGTAAAACAAATTGCTGAAATCATTTCTGTTACTAATGGGGAAAATAATCACTTTGCCTGTAACCAAACAACAGCACTGGCATATGCAAGAGCAAAGTGTAGCCATACCAGCTGCACCACAGAAAGAGGAAGACCAGCTTTAGAAGACCCAATTCTCACCCATTTGTGGGGCCACAATAGAACAAGACAGAGATAGACAGATTTAGCATGCAACAGAAAGTTTGTAAGATTATTCCTCTCTTGTACACAGCAGAATTTCTCACACTGGGGAAAGTAAGAGGAGAGAAACAAGAAGTCACCTCTGGAAAATGTAATTTATGCTCTCTATCCCTTCCCTCTCTCATCCTCCCCTCTTCACCCTAAAATAAGTTTCTGCTCTCCGATAACGACTTGAAAACTTTAGAAATTTGATGTTTCTGAAGACCGGACACAAGCAAGAACAAAGCCTTAAGTTCAAGCTGGTACATACTCTGAAACAATCCAGGCACCTTAAGATGAGAATCAAAGTAGTCCATAGGACCCAGATATTTTGTTCCCATCATGGATGCAAGTCAGAGAAGCTACTGACCCACACACTAGCTAGAGACAGTCACAGTGCAGTAACACGTATTGCCCATACTTTCCTTCAGAGAAAAGGTGGGAGAGGAGAAAACAGCAGCTGCAACTCACACACAGATCTGACCAAGCAGCAAAACAAAAGCTGCTCTTCTAGGTCATTCACACACAGCACAACTCACCCTTTCCCTGTACCACTGCTGTAGATCATGAGACATAGCACCACGAGAGAAAGAGTCACTGTCAGACTGCCTTTCATTACAGAAGTGCTGCGCGGGTGCAGCTGCTGCTGACTAACACTTGAAAACAACAGGTCACAGACTGCAAACCATAAAAGCCACTGCAAAGCAGAATTTTCTTATTTACTGAGTCACTCATCTGCTGAGTCAGTCAATCAGGACTAGATATTGGCAACAAACTTTTAAATCAAATTATTACTGAGTGAGTACTTTATTAACAAAGCATTGGCTTTATGCGTGCCAACCATTCTGTGCCAGTAAGAACGACATTCAATGGTGCTTGTAACAAAACTCCAATTACATGGACATTTCTGAAGGAAACCATTTATGAAGCCATAGTTCTAGCAGAGTTTTTCATTAGTTACATCTATCCCTTAAGACATCCTGAAATAATATAACTGTTTGAGAAGAAATCGCTTTTCTTTTTCTTCCAGCTCAGTATGAGGGATATACATTATATTCTTCTATGAGACACTTTATAGAGACAGAATTAAACTGTGTAAAGTTGATACCTTGAAGTCTAGTGTTTCTTCAGCCAGTCTAAAGAGACATTTCAGAAGAAAAACTGTTCAAATACAGTTTCAGTACCATGAAAACCAGTATCCCACTTCTAGAAAATTGAGAGAGTTATGGTTCAATATAAAATTCTTGATTAAAGGAAAGACTCCCTCTTATTAATCCATTTCTCTGCTGAAGAATTCATCAACAACAATCACTTGGCAGATTTAGGGGTTATTTGATGACTTATATCACAACTGCATTGCAGAACCATTTTGGAGAAGAACAATCTAACTTGCCCAACTGTTTCTGCAGCATCACAGTATCACTAAAACAATCCACCTGACTAACAGGTGTCCTCTGCCTATAATCAAGACAACTCTGAGCACCATGGAACTCCAAGACAAACTCAAGGATGCTTTAGGTGAAATGCCCATTTCTCTTTAGCACTGAAAGCAAAAAAAAAACCAAAAAAACACAGACACTTCATGTAAGCTGCTTTCTTTCAGCTTGGGAAAAGCTTATACACTCTTACAAAATGGCTTGAGAAGAGCCTTGTGTAGACGTGGCTATCCCTCATTGCAATATGGAACAATATTAATCATCTTCAAAATGACAATACAGGCTGGCATAAATAAGGGGTAGGAAAAAACACATGATGACGTGTCTCTGTAGAATAGTCTCTAAAAATACCACAATGAAAGCTGCTTTGCTACTTTATTTTTAATATCTCCTTTTTGAAGCAAGTTCTTCACCACAGTATCAGGATCTGAAGCAGTTACTCACAGAAAAACAGAATTAAAACAGAGGATTAGTCTTCATTTATCCTCGGTCAAGAATGATGAATACTTATAATACTAATACTTAGGTTAAAACCAAGGTCCATCCTGAACCATCCACTGAATCACATGCTAAAATGCAAAATAGTCATCTTTCTGATGAATGCTATTATGACAACCTCCAGACACTTGTTGAAGAACCCAGGGACTGCTAGCATGCTAGGTAAGAGGAATAACTAGCTCTGAATTCCTTTCTAAAAGTAAGATTACGGAGAAGGAGAGAGAAAGAAAAGAATGGCAACGTTGCATATAGCAAAAAAACAAGCATAGCTGAATACAGATTAGGAGCTCTCTCTTGCCTTCAGAGTTCACTCCAAGAAGTGACTTTAAAAGTTTATTCAGTTCCACAGTACACCAAGATATGTTCATAGTGAATGATCATGCAGTCTCAAAAGAACTAATGAACCTGTTTGCTACCTGTTGTTCTGTGGGGCACCAAATATCTGCTTTGGTAGGGTATTGCTTTTCCTGTGGTGGTTAAACAGTCTCAGATAAAAACCAAACCAAAATACTGAAGCTTGTCTAGATTGTGACTACTATACATGTGGTTTCTCAAGTGTCCCTAATGTTAATGCATAAAAAGTAATTTTTTTAAGGGTCTGATAATTACTTTTTTCAGAAGGAAATACTTGGAAGGTGTAACAGAAACACACCTCTTGGATAACAACTGATATCACAACTATGGCCACAACTATCAACAATCCTGCTGCTGTTATCAAGTCTCCATGCACCAGATGTTTCTCTGCAATTAAACATACATATCATGCTGCTGTGGTACACTGGCAAGAATACACATGATCCTGTGCTAACAACAATAGTTACATGTTATTTATGGAGCCTCCCTCATCAGCTCAACATCTACAGCAAGAAGGAGTATGGAGAAAAACACTTTTTCTACCTTATATGTCCAATGGCATAGACAAAAAGAAATATTTTTAGTATTTCATTTCCCTTTCCTCTGAATTACACAGCTGCAAGAAAAAAAGTGCATCATTAGGATAAAATCTCCTACCACAATGATTTAAGCAAAGAGGCTCAACCTCCAATTCTGACCTTGGGGATCTAAATTTGGATAGGACGTATTCGGGACTAGAAAATACAGAACAAAATACCTACAAAATCTGGCCAAACAAACTTTAATCTTTCCTTGTAAGCAAGCAGATAAATCCAGAAGTATGTTATACCACATATCATTTCACCCAAAATCTTCACCAAAATCTTCAGTATTTCAGGTAACTTATTTTAGACTCTTAAAAAGCACAGTTGTCCAAATGCATTGAAGTCTAAAGGTCATGGTTATCATTAGTTCCAAATGAAGACACTGCATGAGGTGAGATTAATTAGATGGAGCACGGAGTTGTAAGACGAGAAGATACTGCTGCTTCAATTCCTCTGTACTGGAGTCCAGAAAGAAAAAGAAATGAAAAACTCAAGTCCTAACTCAGGACTATTAAAAAAAAAAGAAAAAAGAAAAAGAAACCCAAAACAAACAAACAAACAAACACAGTGTATGAAAGGGACAAGGGTTAAAGAGGACAAGTATGAGACTTCCAGGATCCCAATGGGACTGTACACTGATTTGCAGAATTCCAGGAAGCTGAGATCTGCTTGTAAACTCCCTTCTGCTGTTTCAAGCCTTCCCAGAGGGAAACTAGCTTGGGACTGAGAAAGGAAACTCTTCCAACTCAATCCCTAAAACTCTTTCTCTATAGGTAAAATTGAGGGATCTGAGTACCTGAAGGGCTGCATGCTGCAGTATTTTATGATGATTTTTTTCCCTCAGACATTCTATAACATTTTTGAATATCATTGTGCCCAAATACAAAAAAAAAAAACAAATCTCAAACCAAACTATGGAATGTTATCTAGGAGAGGTATGCAGCAAGAAGGATCCCAAAGGGCTCAATTGCTCTACATAGTACCCAGACAAAGGTTTCAGAGTGAGGTTTCTGTGAAACAGCTGAAAACAAGAAAAATCTTGTAGCCTCCCACATAACATTTATTAAGAAGGCCATTTTAAAATTGAGCTTTCTTACAGAGGAAGATCTGGAAATCCTGGATCCAGAATTGATTTCATATTCATCTGGCAGAAAAAGCATGAAACACATGTTTTTTATCCAGGAACAAGTTGACTATGCACTTAAAGCAAAGACATTTGCTTTGTTCACAAAGTATCAAACAGTGAGTAAGAGCATTGGCTTGAAGAGGAATATCAGCACAAGTCTCCAAGCACTCATTCAACTTTGTGCTCAGCACTCAGTAACTCTCGACCAGGAGCTACTTAAATTAGAATGAATGCTAAAACTAATCTTAGATTTCTACATGGTTTACATTAAAAACAAGAAAAACAATATACAGATACACAGATGTCACTTATGATTCCATCACTGACTACTTAGCAGAAGAATTCAAAGCACCAGAAAATGGCTGAGGTTGGAAGGGACCTCTGGAGACCATCTAGTCCAACACCCCTGCTCCAAGCAAGATCAGCTAGAGCAGGTTGCCCAAGATCTTGTCCAGCCAGGTCTCTGGAGACAGCAGAAAAGTATCCAGAGGACATGTGCAGACCAACAAGCATTACTGGTAGAAACGCTGCAGACTGATGCAGATGACACACACGTAAAAGCAGAAGCAGAAATACAGAGTCAGCTGTTCAAAGAAATTTAATTTTACTAACACCTTTAATTATATACAGTCATTCCTTTCTCTGCCTCTGAAGTACACAGTGGGCATGGCACCTTTTTACTGTGCAGCTGTATAGTATCTACACAATCTTCCTGCTTGACAGCCAGAACTTGCTTTGAAAAAAAATTTTACAGGTTTTCCAATCTATTTATGCATAGGCAAATTTACTTGCCAAGTACCACTACTACTGAAATTTATTTTATGGTGACACATATTAAGAACAGAAAACTCTTTCAAACTATTTTTTTTAATATATTCAAGTCCACCAAATTTTGTGAAATGTAAAGGCCATCAGAACAGTAAATAATCAAACCAGAGCAGTCACAGTATATCATCTAGAGTATTGACAGGGTTACAATTGAATAAAACTTGGCCCACTCAATCAAATGCAATGTAAAACCAAGAAATAAGAAGGCGTGTCATATCCAAGACTGGGAAGCACAAAGTGTGGGAAACAGGACCACCATCATCTTTGAGTGTGTAACTGGAAACAATTCTATCAACACCACTGAGGAAGAATGATCAAAATTTAGCTTCTTCCCATCTATGTTTTGTTTAGGTTATAAAGATCAAAGAATGACTGGGAGAACAGGAAAAGCACATGCTTTGATAGCTAGGAATTCATTCCAATCTTGCTTCATGCCATGATTTATTTCTCAAAGGAGAAAACAGTTTTTCCTGTTGCTACTAACAATAACAACAACAACAAAATACTAGAGACTATTTAGATGGAAGGCAAAAACCAGGCCATGTCATAAGGACAGTGGCTCTTGTCCAACAGCTGTATTGCAGCACAGTGCAAATTTCAGAGACAATGACAATGGAATCCAACTTTTGTTCTCACAAAAAGATAAAGAAAATTATTGACAAAAAAGGGAATCACTGATTAATTGCCAGGGCAGATTATCATCTCTGGGGTGACCCAAAGCTGAGATGAAAGAACATAAAAAAGCCTCTGTTCCCCAGAAGGCAAGACCTTGCAGTTCTCTACCATTTCCAATCTTCTCCTCCTAGCTTTCCAGGTCTACCTGGGAAGGCTCAAGTAAATTCTTGAAAGATAGCACCCTACATCTGTCAGTCTCAGGTACATAACGACCAGTGTTAAGAGAGAAAGTACCTTTTGGCAACTTGGTTGGTTGGTGTTTTGGTGCGGTTGGGTTTTTTCCTGGTGGTTTTTTGTTTGTTTGTTTTGTTTTTATTCTACCAGCTGTTCTCAAAGCAATAGGTCCCTATTCTGCCTTTCCTTAAACCCAGCTCTAATGCAGTCCCATTAAAGCCTTGATTAATGCACACCATTTTCTTTCCATTAAGGTAAAAAGACTGCAATTAAATAGTAAAAAAAAACAAAACAGAAGTGTAGCTGCAAGCTAAGTCCACGCAAATCTGAGTTTGAGATAAGGCACACTTAAAAGATGAGCTACAACTTGTTCATATAATTAACTGCACAAAAATATGGGAGGGCCTATAAGCTGTTGGTATTTTTATATCTTGGTTGCCTTTGCAAAGGTTTTATGAAGATAAACCAAGTTATTGGTCTCAGGTTAGCTGTATTCAAGATTCCTCTAGAGACAAAAGGGATTTCCCACTCACTTTTTTTTAAAGAGGCAGAGTTTACAACTCTAGACAATATGAGACTATAGTAAAGGATTTCTGCTTATGCATACGCATTCTGAGTGGAGTCATACCAGTCACATACAGGTCATCAGTGGGGTGGGAACCTGGAGAAACTCATGCAACACCTTCTGAAGCAACTTCTTAGTAACTGATAACATCGTTGATCAGAGCAGCTCCTAAAAACTGCCACTATGCATTCTGCCACACATTTGCTGACACCAGAGAAATACCCAGATTCAGCACTCTCCCTCCACAGCCTGGAGCAGAGATCAAATGCTCTCCAGTTATTAAAGGTCTGGGTACCCACCTCACATTATCAGCCAGACATCCTCATTTCCTCCAACTTATCTCAGCATCCTGCCACACTGCTTTTTACAAAGTTATTATCTTCAGTCACTCCTTAACAGCTCACAAATTAAACAGTGTTCAGTGCAGAGAAAACTGTGAAGAATTGAACCATTAGATTCTAACATTTTATTCTTTAAAAGACAGATTTGTGGGAAGAAGGAATGGCCCAGATATGGCAGGGGAGGAGAATGGCCCATATTTGGTACAGTTAAGGACCTTCTGCCCCCTTCTTTACTACCATGCAAACCAAACTCAAACAAAAGTGATATCAATGATCCTGAGTTTATGCTTATGAATTTATTTCCCTATAGAAGAGTTAATACTAACCTTTAACCCTTTAAGTTAGTTTAAAGGAACTGAGAGCAGCTACAATACAGATATATACCAGTACCTATTCACTAATAGATCTGGCTACCATTTCTTCTTCTAACTTTTGAACAAGGCAAAAGTGCAATCAACCCAACATTACTACATGAGATGTCCAATTTCTAAAATAATTACATTCAAATATATAGAAACATCCTTGTAAACATTAGCAGTTATAAACCCCAAATATCCAAAATAGTTCATTCCACTAAGACCAACTACATGCTTCCTCACAGTTCCTCTCACCTTTGCCCTTCACTGGCTGCTGCTACTGTTCATTTTCCACCAGCTGTTACACTACTCAGACCCCTGCGGGACACAAATCAGCTTGGCAAGCCACCAGACACAGCAGGCCCCAGAACAAGAAGCAGAGTTTTCTGCTGGCCAAGCACAGTAATTCCCACCTCTGGTGTTCATCAACACAAGGGAGAGGCCAGGAACACATAACCAGGAGAAGCTGCATAGAGAAGCAGCAGCTTGATTAAAGGCAGGAAGAAACATCTCCTTTACATAATAGCAGCGAGGTGTTAGACCAGCTTGGTTACTTGTGAAAACACACGCCAGCATTTTCAGTTCCAGATGACAATGCAGTTGGAGTACAAGCAGACGATCCACATCATCACTTACACTGGTGTAACACCCCTGGCTATCTGAAGAAACAAAGCTGTCAGTCAAATATAAGACAACACATTTAAGTACTGTCACCACCTTTGCTCTTCATTCAGAAAAATGTCTGTCCTTAGCAAGCTTGTTCTGTAAATGTGATAGTGAATACAATAGGAGGAAAACAAAGAAAATAATAAATGAAGAGAGTCCTTCACTTCTACTTTTGTGGACATGCAAAAAGGCACGTCACAGGGTCTGCAAACTTTTCTGGTAGAGATGTCAATCTCTTAGGATAGCTTTGCATATATAAATCACACTACAAACTGTATAAAAACAAACAAATTTGGTAAACACCTTCTAAGTGGGGCATGAGTCCTAAGAGGTTTAGAAATCTCTTGTTTACTCTGAGGATAAGCTTTAACCATACATCTGAGGTCTTGTATTTCATAAGGCTGAAAAACAGATGAAAAGTGATAAGATGTTTCTATTTTTAGGTCCTACTTATATCAAGATAAGGGAGCAACATAGAAGGTGACAAACAAAATTAGACATGTAAAATAATTCATAATCCTTTGGTTTTGCTACTCTGCTCATAACTCCTCTCTGTTCCATTATTCTGCCAGGCTAAATGTAAGGATAATAGGAGACTATAGAAACAAGTCTAATAGGAGACTATAGAAACAAGGTTGAGAGGAAAGGCAGTCAGGGAAGAGATCACAGAGAAGACAAATCAAACAGAAATGGGAGAGCAATAGTAAGAAATTCACTAGGTAAAAAACCATTTTGTTACAATGTTGGTGTATTTCCATCAGCAAACTTGATACCTGTAGGTAATGTTCTATTTCCATGGCAATGTCACAATGCTCTTGGTAGCATATACATCCAGGAACTTCCTGGGCACTCATTCTCTCCCCACTGTAATGCAATATTTCACACTGGCTAAGGTTTCTACAGAACTACATCATTCTACCTCATTTGAACTATAAAAATTCGCCCCCTCAGTGCTTTTCCAGACAGAGCCATACATCTCACTGAACTTGAGCAAGGTCACGTTCCAATAGCAGCAACAATGAATGGCCGGAAACACCCATGGAAATTCATGGATCCTTTATTTTATCCATTTAGCTTGCTACTGAACCAACCTAAGGTTTCCTCATTTTGTTTCTAAAGGAAGGAAAGAAAACATGAGAGTACTGATGTCCTGAAACTGCCCTGAACAGACACAACCCCCATACTGAAGTCCATTGTAGACGCTTCCTATGAGATGCTACTGTTTCATCAAAAATACATGATGGTCTTGCAATCAGCTTTGCAATATGATTGCTGGCTTCCAGTTGTGTTTCTCAATTCTGGGAGCACTTTAAAATACATTCTCATTAGTTTCAGATATTCAGCATTTAGTATTTTAACCTCTTCCAATGATCTGTGAGCAAGCAATTATGTATTCAAAGCATCCACTAACTCTCATGACCACACTTCACCACCATGCTGTTCATTTGCAATGTTAGACAAAATTCAACCAGCAATCAAAACTTCTTCAGATCACTTTCTTAGAAGGAACCCTTTTAAATTAGTTAAACCAGTTGGGAACACTGACAAAGTTTAATTAGTGAAAACTGCTCTAAGATTTTCTTTCTAACAACTTGGGGTTTTTCTCAGTTCCATTTGAGAAGTGATACTCAGGATGTGAACACTAAACACTTGAGGACGGCACCAAATAGGCTACATGCTATCTATTGACAGCATCTTTATGACTGTCAGGGCAGCATGATGATTTCTATGCCAGCTGCTACAGTTTTTGAAAATCCTGCTGTACTGGTTATAACCAGCAAGGTGCTTGGCAGCAGAGGGGCTGCAGGAGCAGCTCGGGTGGGAAAAGGCCAGGGATTGCCCTGCCCAGGCCCAGCTGGTTCAAACACAACCACAGCCAGACACAGCTGAGCCCCTCAGCAAAACTGACAGCACCTCTGGGAAAATGTATTCAAGAAAGGGCAGAGAATGCCACAAAACAAAACAAAACAAAACAAAAAAACAAACAAACAAAAACAAAACAAAACAAAAAAAAAAGGAATGAGAAACAGCAAAAGGAGTAACATCAAGGTGAGAGGAGGAGAGGAAGGAGGTGCTCCACAGTGCCAGAAAAGGGACCCAAGGGGAGTGCCAGGGAGGACCCAAGCCAAGGTGGATACGCCCTGAAGGAACCGCAGCACATGGAGAGCCTGTTCCAGAGCAGGACTGCTGTCAGTGGGGAGCTTATGCCAGAGCAGAGGAAAAACGTGAGAAGGAAGGAGCAGCAGAAAGAAACTACCTTACACGGTGACCCCTTTGCCCCCTGCACCACATGGGGAAGGGCACAGGAGTTTGAGGCCCAGGAGTGAAGTTCAGCCTGGGAAAGGGGGGAGATAAAAGTGTTACTTTCACGTCTGTCTTAGTATCTGACTCTATTTCAACTGGCAACAAATTAAATTCATTTATTCCAAGTCAAGCCAGTTTTGCCCAGAACAGTAACTTGTAAGTGATCTCCCTGTCTTTATCCGAAGTTACAATCTTATCCTTTTGCCCCTGCCCCTCTAGGAAAGGAGAGACTGAGCAGTTGGGTGGACAGACGTGTGCTGTTAGCCAAGGCTAACTCATCACCCTGCACACAACACGTTTAACCCAATCTTTTAGCAGAATGCTGATGAAGCAGGAGCTCAAACCAAGATTTGTGTTACATGGCATGAATCTCATTACTGCTGCTGCGTCCTGGTTCTGAAGTAGAGAAATATAATACAAATAGGTTAAGTGGCTAACAAATCTCAGGTTAAAGACTCTTTTTTCATCCATCTGCCTATCCATCCTTTTATCTATTTATCTTTTGTGAAAAGCAATGCAAGTCACAGGCTTGACACAGAATACACATTTTCTATGATCCAAATTGTGACTATTACTTACAGAATAGCAAAAGTAGTGACCAATTCATCAATACTTCTCTTCTTTTTCTTTAAGCTCAGCAAGATCAGAATGCCTTTCAAATGCAATCCATCAGACACAGACATTTGTTCCAGTGCCATTTTTATGAATCCAAAATCCTACCTAAACTATGATTTATATTTGATCCACTGTCAGGTTTTATACACAGACTTCTGTTAGGGAGTAGATAGGATCCATCAGCAGAACTAAACAGAATAAACAATACAATAATCAAGTCCACTCAAAATACTGCACCTCTCAAGTGCTTCATTTCATCAGAAGTACATACTGTTGCCTTATGTATCCACACAGACCTTCATCCTGGGAGCTGTCATTGCTTTTTCTTCCTTCATCTTATTTCAGCTGCAAGTTTCAAGGGTTGGGAACTTGCTAATGCAAAACAGTCCAAATAATAATCTGGACAATTAAACTTTCTGTCAAGTTGTCTAATCCCCAGTTCCAAAGAGGAGATGTAACTGAGTCCTAGTAAAATAACAGTTTATTCTTTTGCAATAGTGCAAGACTGAAGAGATAACAAGAGGGCTTTCCCAAAGGATTTATTCCCATCTGTGTTCAAAGAGCAATAAACACTAGTCCTGGCAATGTTTATATCCTCAGTTACAATGCTCCAGCACTCGAGAGTTGAAGCCAATTCCCTACACACCAATATATGGTCAGAATGAAGATCCTCTTCCCTTTTCCTCTTTCCCATGCTTTTAAATCATTCCTGTGACATATTGTTACATATGCAGCCAAAAAACAGATTTTTTGTTATCCATTCCCAAGTCAGGTTGTAAAACTGAACATCAGTACAGAAGGATGCAGTAAAGTTCAGAGTACTTTTTCTTCAGTTAATTGCTTGGGGTTAAGTAACAACAAGGATATGCATCAGAGTGCCTTTCAGTTCACATCTCTCTTCATGGGTGGAACAGAGGCTCTGCCTCTCCTTGGCAGCATCACTAGCTGATAACCTTGGCCTGCAACCTGTTAGGTACACCTGGATCTAGAACACAAACTTGCAGTTTTAGACACTCTCAATAGCAGGTGAAGGTATTTCATTAAATAAATTACTCTCCTCCTGCGTTACTCCAATACAAAAGAATAGTCCCATATCATCACTTCGCTTGCGGACTGTTTATGTTCTCAGACAGCTAGACTTGGAAGCCATGCACATTGATTTAATCATTCCTGTGCTGTCAAAAGGACATAAAACCTGCATATGATACTTTCCCACGCTTTAAAGATCAGAAAATGCTTCAATAATTTGTATTTTGACTGGTACAGAATCTAGAAGATGTCTTAATAGGAAAATCACTGAAGTGTAAAGTTATGCAGAGTGCATAATCTTCTCTGATATGCTTCAGCTAGGCAAAAAGTACACAGGTTAGAGAAATTTAAGTCAAACTGTCAATAACATCTCCTGCCTAGCTCTCCCTGCATGTCTGAAATATCTTAGTACATCTTCAAACTATGAAGATTGTGCTTCCGAACTAGACAGCAAAAACATATTTGCCTTTGCTTGAAGTGATCTCCAACTAGTTCATAGTCTGTCACTCAATGATGCATGTCCTGAAACTAAACATAATACCCTCCATCTTTTCACCCATGTTTTTTTTTTAGTTAGCATAACACCAGTGTCAGGATCACCACTCAGTTGTTCTTAAGGCAAACGCATATAAAGTTATCTACTATCCATTTATTCTTGAATTCTTTTCTCATCTTTGAATCAGGCTTTTGCTCTTTCATTTGTATTTCTATACAGCTGAATCATGCAGTTTTCTTACCCATCTGAACATGAAAAGCTATCATTGCTTTCACAACAAACTTCCAGAGATGTCAACATTATGCCTCATCCGCTCTGTGTTAACTTATCACCTCTGAATTCACCCCAAGTTCTGACGTCGTAGGCTTGACTACTCTCTGAAAATACCTCCAGGTCCACCTCAAGCAGATGAGTGAGCCCAGAGAGGCAGATACCATCCCCGTATTTTTTCTCATACAGAATTAAGGCATCCATGGCAAAGAGAACTTCCCTGTATCTCCCTCGTTCATTACGTACTTCCATGCCTCAGAATGAAGTGCTGTTTTTCACCTCCTTCAGTTAAACATATAGAAGTTTGTGACATAAGATCAGACACCAAGCAAAATATTTATAGTCTTTACAACAAAATAAACGAAGCTGCGCTATATTGCTAAGGTTTGCTCTTAAGAGAAAGGACAGAAGCCTTCCTACGACACGCTGTGCACAGACACTCCGGCAGTCACGGGAGGCAGAAGGACATTTGGGGCTTTATGCACACTGTCAGCATGTGCGCTGCGAACTGCAGGCTGGTGATAAACACGGGGCTGCTCGGCGCTCCGGGGCGCGAACGCACAGGCCCGCGCTGCCGGCCAGACGGAGCGCGGCCCGGCTCCGCGGGGCTCCGGCGGGCGATGCGCGCTGCGGGCTCCGGCGGGCGATGCGCGCCCCAGCCCCGCGCCCGGGAGATGTGCGCGGCG
>VZTJ01003404.1:1491925-1576231 GCA_013397795.1 Orthonyx spaldingii | reverse complement strand
GGCGGGAGCGCGGCCCGCGCTGAGGGCGCTCGGCCGCTCCCGCCGCCGGACAGCGCTGCCCCGGCACCCGCGGGAGGCGCGGAGAGAGCAGGAGGGACGGAAGGAGTCTTCCTAAGGCGACCGCCGCGCCGCTGGAGATGCCGCTGGTCGCGGGCCGGTAGCGCCGGGCTGCCGCGGGCGTGGGCAGGAGCTGCCCCCTCAGAAGCCGCCTACACGTGCGGTGGGGATGGCACCTCCAGCTGAGCCCATTCCTCCACCGGCGAGTGATGACCACACACCGCGGCCTCCTCCCCGCTTGCAAGTTCCCCTTCCACAAAAGGTAACGCACAATTAGTTCCTGCCCGTCTCGGGTCACCTCTTCGCCCACCTTGAGACCATTCACCCACGCTCGCTCCAGGGGTTTTAGTCTATTTAATGGGGCTCTGCCCTGGCTTCCCCACCCTCGCGCCCGCAGCATGGTGTCTGCAGTCCCAGTAGCCGACAGACGCTTACACACCGTGTTCCTGACCAAGCAGACTCCAGCGTGGCCACCAGCTCAGGATTCACCAGCTCCTTCGTCAAAAACCAGAGGAAAATTAAGATACAGAGATTATGCCCTATGTTTTGAGAAAATAAATGCATTTCCAACATTTGGCTGGAACAAAAACACTAACTGAAACAATTCCAAGGGTACTGTGTATCTTCATCAAACACTACATCACACATACGTGACACACTTATATACTAACTTACATACACCTTGGAAAGCTGCTGCCATGAGTGATTTTCACTGAAAAAGTAGCAAAAAGACGGAGTTGGGAAAACAAATCTCACAAATTGCTATTTACTTTTCACAAAATAAGGATACAGCCCATTGACAGAACCGGTTTTGCAGAGATACAGTGCAGTTACACACAGCGTGAATTCAAATGATTCAAATGTCTCACTTCACATCCTTGGGTCATAGTGCAGACTTGTACAATTAATTCTTTTCATCCACAGAAATGAGAAGTCAGTGAAACAGGAATTTGGTTGAGTTTGTGAGGATGACTCTGTCACAGGTGATGATGAAGATTCAAAAAACAGGCTGGATGCAATTTTTGCTTTTGCATGCATTGCACTCCTCTGGATAGAGCACATGTGAGTCTTCAGAAATTACAAGTTCACAAAGTCAGAAGTCAAATTTGGGCAAATGTAAAACTACTGGCTGTTCCATAAATAGATCCATTAAATGTAAACATGACATTGCCTATGGGCATTGGGAGAGTTGTTCACATAACAGAATTTCTAAACAATTGTCTGGTTCGTGTGTATTCACATACACTAGAGACAACTGCATTCTGAAGTTTTGCTTGGTTTTGATTACCAGCTGAAACATGAGAAACAGGATGCATCTTTTTAAAGATCAACAATTTCCATCAAGTCCCTAATTGACCAGGAACAGACCCAGGCTTACACAACTAAGAGCTTGTTAGTGTGTTACCCAGCTATATCCTCAGTGTAATAAATATCTACTTCCAACAAATCTGGCTTTGCTTCCATCATTCTTGGACCATCACAACTATTGCAACTCTATGATAGGCATAAAATATCTTTTTCAGTGTTTCAAGTAATTTATATTTCATGCCCAGTATTATTAAAAGCATAGTAACATAAAATTCAGATATTGTAATTTGCCTTTTTGTCAAGTTGCTTTCATACCACCTTCAGGTTACAGTGCCATTTCAAACAAAATATTCTTCAGAGGTAGTGGAGCATAACAGTGTTTTAAAAATACAATGGAGTACTGCAGGATTGAGAAGAGGATGTAATAATGTAACAAAAGCAAAAGGAGAAATAAAAAATAATAAGTAATAAAGCATTTTTTGCCTACATGATTTTTCAGAAGGTCCAGAGAACATCAAACTGATTATAACGTGTTTTTTTACTGGAGAGAAAAGACAAGTTAAAAATTAGGGAGGAAAAGAATGATAATTCAAAATGTCTGATACTATAACTACTAGTTCTTTTACAGATAAGACTATTAAAAGCAAAGTTTCAACTTTTTAAAAGAGTTAATTTGCCTATGAAGATTATTTGTGTTGGTTCACAACAATTTTAACACATTTTGTTAGCACTGATCACATCATTTCACTAAAAGCTACCAGCAAAAGAATAGTATTAAAATATTTACATTACAGTTCATCAGGCTTATTATCTCAACAGCTCCTGTTTATGAAGTGAGACATCTATGCAAAAGGAATCAGCACATTTTTAAATGCTTAGAAAATCTGCTTTGACATTAATGAAACTTCCATACACCTAAGACTGCTCTGAGAAGATTCCATTGTAGATGACCCATAATGGAATACAATAATGGATTTGGAATGAACAGCATAAAAGTAATAGAGAAAAGAAGTATGATCCTGCATATTTTATCAATTGTCCATTATTTTTTTTCAAACTTAAAATGTTGCTTTCTGGAAATGGCCTATTTATTACACTGTTGGGGCAGACCAAAGGATACGTGTACTTGGCTAGAAATAGTCTGCTTGTGTGGCAGCTGGCTAGCAAATATAGAGAGGTGCCTGGTTTCTGAAAAGGAGGGAAATTCAAAATGCAGGAAAAGTAACTAAGATATGTTGGTCAACCATTTTGCCTTATGCCATCCCTCCCACTCCAATCCCCCCAAACACAAGGGGAGGAGAAATAATGGATTGTTCAGTGCAATTTCATGAGCTTGGTGTGAAAAAACAGGGCCTTTCACTACACAGCTATGCACTGAGATGGTTTGACCCTGGCTGATTGCCAGGTACCCGCCAAAGCCACATGAGCATTCCCCTCCACCCGTGTACAGGGGAGAGAAAATATAAGTGAAGGCTCATGAGTTCAGGTAAGGACAGGCAGCGACCACTCACTGATTACTGTCACAGGCAAACCAGACTCAATTTGTAGATATTAATTGAATTTATTACCAGCCAAAATCAGAGAAGGATAATAAGAAATAAACCAAATCATAAAAACACCTTCCCCCCACCCTTCCATCTTTCCTGGGCTCTACCTCCTCCCCCCCAGCAGCACAGGCAGACAGGAAACAGGGCTTACGGTCAGTTCATCACCTGTTGTTTCTGGCACTGCTCAGGGAGAGGAGTCCTTCCCCTGCTCCAGTGTGGGGTCTTCCCCATAAGAGACAGTTCTCCATGAACTTCTCCAGTGTGAGTCCTTCCCATGGGCTACAGTTCTCCATGAACTGCTCCAGCGTGAGTCCCTTCACACAGGGTGCAGTCCCTCAGGCACAGACTGCTCCAGTGTGGGTCCCCCACGGGGTCAAGTCCTGCCAGCAAACCCTCTCTAACATGGGCTTCTCTCTCCACAGCTCTGCAGGTCCCTGCCAGGGACAAGATCCCATGGGTTCACAGCCTTCCCCTGGGCATCCACTTGCTCCAGGGGGATCTCTGCTCCCCCATGGACCTCCATGGGCTGCAGGGGCACAGCTGCCTCACTGTGTGCTGCATGGAAATCTCAGCTCCAGTTCCTGGAGCTTCTCCTGCCCCTCCTTCTGCACTGACCTTGGGGTCTGCAGAGCTGTTCCTCTCACATATTCTCATTTCTCTCTTGCTGGCCACAACTATATCTGTGCAATAACATTTTTTTCCTTCTTAAATATGTTATCACAGAGATGTTACTACCTTCTGTGATGAGCTCAGCCTTGGCCAGCAGTGGGTACATCCTGGAGCCAACTGGCATTGGCTCTGTTGGATATGGGGGAAGCTTCAGCAGCTTCTCACAGAAGCCACTCCTGCAGTGTCCCCTCCATTACCAAAACCTGGCCACACAAACCCAATACACACACTGATATGGTACTCTCATACTTCTCATAACCTGAAAATAGACCTTGTAAAGAAACTTTCTGCACTAGTACTCTACACAGATCTATGAGAAACAGACGTGATGGGCCTTTAAACTGGTAACAATGTTAAAGGTATAGAGAATATAAACTGACTTAAATAAAATAGCACTTCAATCTCTGCTAAGATATTAAACATTCTGTAACAAGGAATCAGAAAAACCAATTCAAAAATTGCATTTATAATGGTAATATGTGAAAATAGAATGCTTAAAACCCAGAGGAGAGAAAAAAAACCACTCCTGCAAGCAAACTTACAGGCTCAATGGGTTTTTTTATTTCAGACCGAATTTTTGGCTTCTTAGACAAACACTATTCACCACTGAAGTGGCAGGGAAGAATCCAAGCTTAACAGCCAACTAGTGTCAAAGGTTAGCGATGCTTAATGGTCGGTGTTGTTTCACTATTTAAAGAAAAAGTGTTTAATATGCAAGTTTACCTACTACTCTGGTTTCGGTTTGCCACTCTGACCAGCGGTGTGCTGGGTTTTTTCCAAACTGCTAATCATAGTGCTAATTATTAAAATTATTTTTCTACATGTAGCATACATCAGAGACAGAAAACAATTTTGAGGGAAATATGATGTTACAGAAGACAGTATAGAAGTCCTTATTTTATATCCATTCTATAGTAAAATAAAATAAAAAGTAAATATTAAAAAGCTTTTCCTCAGAGCAAATGGTAATTTTACCAACCTTTTATCTTTCAATTCAAATCAACATTGTAATGCCTATTAGAATGTTAAATATATTCCTACT
The DNA here is from genome assembly GCA_013397795.1 of Orthonyx spaldingii. Lineage (NCBI taxonomy): Eukaryota > Metazoa > Chordata > Aves > Passeriformes > Orthonychidae > Orthonyx > Orthonyx spaldingii. The sequence continues at coordinate 1,571,608 of VZTJ01003404.1, read as the reverse complement.
GCAAGTGCTCAGAGATGCAATTCAAATACTATTTGTATTTTAAGGCAATCATAATCAACTCCTACCACCGTCTGCTATTTTCTCAAATGTGAAGTGCAAAAATTCTCAGGCCAAAACTCATGAGTGTGATAATTAATTTCTCTAGAGTGGAGCACAGTTCATAAGCAATACAGAAACAGAAATTTTACTGAAACCTAAGGCTTTTGGGGTTTTTTTTCAGTTAGTACAGCATTGTTAGTGAAAGGAGGTAACTACACAGTTCTTCATTCTTACTCAAGTCAGTCATCTCTGAAATTCAGAACAGACCATATGAAAATTGTCTGAAAAAATAATTTCACAGTGACATTTGTCTCCTTTTTGAGAGTATAAAAATGCTGTTTGAAGGGAAGTGAAGTGAGACTGAATAGCATCCACTAAATGAACAGTCTGACAACACAAACATTATAAAACCTGCCACTCCTGCCTCATAGCAAGAAAGACAGTCATATAGGAAGTGAAATAAACTTAATCAAATTATTTCAACATCTCAAGGTTTTGTACTTAGATGAGTTTATTTTCTTAGAGATAAAATATTTACATCTGCAAATGTACATTATCTTGTAAACCATTAGGCCCTCATGCCTGTTTGAAAGTTAAAATCATACACAAAACAATTCGAGAAAACTTAGGAAGAGCTTTTTTCACAATGGACTTTTGATTTTGTAGTTTGTTCCCTTCAAAGTGATTCAGTTCATGCTGCACTTGTGAAATAATGGGCAATTGATACTTGGAATGTATGCCTGTACAATCAGACAAACATTTTTTCACTATTTTATGAAATCCCTTGATATTAATTCTTAGTCTTTAATAAATTACAGGGGCTAGCAGTCATTGATATTGATTGTCCGAATCCGAAGTTTAATTAGTAATTAAATAATAAAAAGCCAGACTCCAAAAGAGATCCTTTCCAAGCCCATTCATATGAAATGGGAGCCAGCACTGCCAGTGAAAGGGCAACAAAGTATCACTCATCTGGCAATATATATTAAAATCTTATTCTTCCAGCTCAGTGTTTCATACTACATTTTAAACCTGCCGTACTGTGCCTGGAAATATCCTCTGCACCACAAATGCATATATTTACATGCACCAAAAAAAAGTCACCTCCCAGAATTAAAAAAAAAAGCAGTCCTTTGGTTTTTGGAGGCTGAATAAGTGTATTTATATCTGAATTGCTACTTGCTCCACAACTGTATTTTTACAATGGTATGGTGCCAGTAAATTTGCTATCCTATACTAACAGGTAGTAAGAAAGGGGAAGCAAAATGCCATAGTTTCTTGTTTCTCATGTTTATTGTGTCAGCATAAAATATTTCAGCCTTGTTCAAAGATCTAAGGATTTCAGATAAGCGCTTTGGCTACTTTTAAGTTCGGGAAAAGCCAGGGTAGGGATCTTTCATTGTGCTGCTCTCATGGTAAGCCTCTTTTCTGCTGTATTTCAAACTGGTGTCCAACACTGCTCGTAGGGAAGCAGGTGAAGAGTGTCCCCGCACTGTCTTTGTGCAATAACAAAACTGACAGACACAGTTCAGCTAAATTCTAGCTGTGATCCAGACTGTAGCTTAATCTCTAGCTTAAACTCAAAAAAGAAAATCTTCTTAGACAAACTGAACCTCAGAGGCAAAGTCATTTTCCTATTCTTTTGACTTATTTATGCAAAGAGTATCCAGAATAGTATTCTGGATTTAAAAAAAAAAATAATAATTATACGTTTTAAGAAAGATACAACAGTTTTTCACTTTATTAGGCCTCTGCTTTTCAAAACAGAAAAGCAGCCATGTACCATTTCTGCATATTTATTAAGGGTAAAAATAAAATACAACGTTATACTGCATTCAAACGTGTTGCTTGTTGCTGTCAGGAGCAGTTAAATTATTTGCCAGCTCCATTGCCAGACCACCAGAGGGAGTCGAAAGCTACATATAACTTCAGAAAGTTCCTAAACTTGTAGGTAGCTTAAAACTTTGACAGAAAATACTGTGTTGTGAATTCTATGACAAATGGCTAAGAAAATTGCCGAGAACAATGAAAGAATTTCAGCAACATCATCAGTTCATTACTATGCAGAGACAAAAAAAACATTGGTGACAAAGAAGTGCTCAGCAACTATTTTTGTTCTGTGTTTGGAAAGAATGAAAAATCATGCATTTAAATTAGACTTTTCAATTATGTTAATAACTGGAGAGAAGTCTTTAAAAAATCAGCACATCCAGAATTAGTACAAAATAGCCTTAAACACAGAGTGGCTCCCTTGGGTCTCATCATGTGCATTTGAACAGGTCATGGAACACCAGAGGCATCCTGAGGACACTGGGCTCGTGCCGATGTGCCAAAGGAAGACAGTGGGAGAACACAGTCTGCTCAGACTGATGTGATCCTACCAGAAAATTTGCATACAAGGCTACATTATTATGTCCCAAAAGCAAGTTCCTTAGCAGAGAGGGGAGAAAGAGACTTCCTAGGATCAGCTGGGGAAAATTCTGAGAGATCCATATTCCTACTGGTCAGAAACATTATGAAGTGGACCCAGTAACACGAGTGTGAGCTGTTATTTCTGCATAGTAAGTATGAGTTCAGAGACCTGACAAGTCACCAGTTTCTGCCATAACAACTGGCAGAATAAAAAAAAAAATTGCCTTACATTTTAGAAAATAAATATCATGTAAAGAAAACAGCATTTGAAAGCAGAGTAACAGAGAATATGGGAAAAAAAAGTTGAGACCTGCGCCAAATAAATTTATATAAGAAATTAGACTTTTTTAAAATTATCATGATAGTTAACTATTTGGTTAAATACCAAAGAGGCAGCAAATTCTTCAAGTCTTGGTAACTCCAAAACAAGACTGGATGCTTTTCAGGTAACATGAATTGGTCAAACACAAGTTATTTGTCTAGAGATGACTGATTTACATTTGATACAGGATGCCAGGAAACCACGGACAATTCCCTGAAATCCTTGCTGCATTGTGCAATGGAAGCCTACAAAATATCAGGCATCACTAAAAAGACTACTGAGAACAAAGCAGCCAACATCCTTCTGCCACAGTGTAACCCACGCTGTGATCTGCACTGGAGTGCTGCATGCAGTTCTGGTCCCACTGGTTTGACTCAGCATTACATTTCTGATGTTCTCACAATATTCAGTTGGCTTTACACACTACAACTTACTTTATCTGGCCTAAGTCAACTTTTCAGAACTCTATTGCCTAACACTTGCTCTTGTTGGTCAAAAGAGAAACTCTGCTTGCAGCTTCTGAAATTCTCTAAAAATCAATTCCTTTCCTTGTCATATACTCTGATATGGCATAGCTCCTTTCTATGAAAAGCTCAACTTGGTATTTCCAGAGAATATGATGACTGAAACATGGTTCATTTAAAATACAGTAACACAATCAAAGAAGTCTCCAAAAGGTCTAGCATTTGTCTGAAACCGCAGAACATAATTTCCAGTCTATTTCACTGCCCTGGAGATCATTCTATCTATCGGCACAGACAAGGTAAGAACAGCGTATGTACTTTAGCTGCTTGATAAAAACTCAAGTAGAAAACAATAATATAACTGTGACTACAGCTGGTTGGGAATGGATGTGAACTATCCTTCTGTGGACTTTATTAATCTTCACTTCACAAAGATGATTCACAAACAAAACTTCTGGAGACTAACTGCCAGTTTTCTGTCTCTTACTGCTCCTGCTGGAACCAAGTACAGGTTCCTGAAAATCTAAAGTTCCACATCTGCAGGACAAAGCTGATTTCTCCTACCTGCTGCTGACCTAACTCTACTTCAAAGTGTAAAAGGTAAGTCAGCCAGCCAGAGCTGGCACCTTGTTCAGAGCATATTTAGATCCAAGTTTGAAGGTGCTACGTGAGCTTGTACCTTTTTGCACTCATTCCCCCTGACCAAAATTTTTAATTATTTAGTTATTTTTAAAACTATTCTTTTGCACTTCTATTCATTCTTTGTCAGTTATGTCATCTGAAGAGTAAGGTACCTATTTATGGACCAGTCCAATGTAAGCTGGGTTTTTCCACTGATACAGTAAAGTGTTTATTGCACAGCCTTTCTTCATACTTTTATTTTCTCTATATATTGGTCACTTGAGTCTACAGTTCTTTTTGGGCAGAAATACCCACGTATTACCTTTCAGGGCAAGCAGAAAGACTACAGAAATCAAAGAGATAAGTGGGTTAACATAAATAGAATGGCCAGGAATGTAACGGAACTATGTCTACAATATGGAGAGTATAAATAAACAATAGTAATTAAAAACAAACACCATACACACACCCCTAAAAAAACCCAAACAAAACCTGCATAACCTACTTAATCCCAATGTATACTAGAAAACTGTAGGATTCTTTAGGTATGCTGACAGCATTATACCATAGCACTTTACCATATATAGGCATATTCACCTCCAAACTCAAGCCCCTGACAGTACTGGAGACCAGTAATAGCTCAAATACTATCAGTCTTAGAGACTTGTTCAGATACTGCTTTCTACTGCCAGAGAAGCTGTGCATAATGCAACCGCCAATAAACTCCCTGGTTATTGTCAATAAAACTGCCTTCACCCAAGTATCATCTGCCTAGCATTCAGACGTTCGGTTTATTTCACGTTTCTCTGTGAGAAGAGTTCCCAGCACACACAGCTTCAGGAGTTGGAAGAACAATGGACACGCAGAGCCCCAGCTACCCCAGGGAACACCCATGGTATTGCTCTGCACTGTGCACAGCTCTGGCAAGAGCTTCTCCTAAGGGAATCCCAGGCTGACGTGTTAATGATAAGATGTACTTCTCCAGATTGCTTTGCATTAACTTTGAAGCTGCCACAGTGGTTAACCACACAATTTAGGAAAAAAAAAAAATCTCCTCCTATTTTGAACAGCATAGCCTGAAGAAGAAAACAGTCTGCTGAAGCTCAAAACCTTCGTTACACTTATCATTCCACCACAGCTGAAGAGTTTGATTTGCCAAATGCTGGTCATACCCTGGTGGATAGCAAGACTTGCAAATAAGAAGTTCCTTCAAGACAGAAGCCCAACAATAGATTTTCCTAAAACCTGTGGCTCTGACAGGACTGGCCAACAGGCTGGGCTTACCATGCTTCAAATAATCACGGTTAGGCTTTAACAGCTCTAGAGACAGGAGCATTCACCTGACATCTGGTTCCACTAAACTTCCACAAGTCCTGAGCAGTCTTCTAGAACACAGCTTTCCTGTATTTTTTCCACCACTGTGTTCACAAAATGATCCTTTCTTCTAGTACTTCTCCCATCAAATTCAGAATCATCCTCTGGACTCACTCCAACAATCCTCATTCATTTTCTGAATATTGGGCAAAATAAACCAATTCAATTACTTCTCTTGCATTTTGGTAAACTTCTGTCACAAAGTTTTGCACTTTGTTGGTGTGACAAAGAATTTTAGAGAGGTTTGTATTTGTCAGAAAGAAAATTTCACTGTAATCTGTTGATAGCTGGCATTAAGGAAATAAGGAAATCAGTGTCCATGATGCTGCATTTGCCACTTGAAAATGGTACCATTTCCAAGAAGAAAAGTTCTCAGGTTAATCTGTGTGGGTTTTTTTTCTTCAAAAAGATTTTAAATTAAATGTGGAGATCATTGCTCCTTCAAAAGCAATGTTGTGCAATCAGAATGTCCTGTAAATTACAGTGAGGAAAAGCATTCAGCATTCCCTTTTTCTCATTTCTTTCCCCCTCCCCACTCCCTGCCCACACTGACACAAGAAATAGAACGCCCTGTTCCTCTCACTGCAAATTAACACAGCTTGCTCCTTTATAACCAGCTGTCAGAATCTGTCACCAATTCATTTTTTGCCTTTACAGCTTCAAAGGTAAAGGTAGAAATTAGGGATGATTTCTTCTACTGGGATTCCAGCAAAAGTTTTTATCTGGCAAGAAACAATTTTTCATGTTTCTTTCTCTGCAGGTGAAAGAGATCAGTACTGTAAAGACATCTGTAAGCATCCATATTTGCTGCAGGAGCACCTTAAAACCATCAAAGTTGCAAGTCAATGCCAAACTTTTATTCGTTTTTGTAATCCAGATGTATGTTAAGATTCAAGGCCTGTTCTCACTTTGGTCCTGAAGTGGATCTCAAGTCTTCCTTTTAATTTGACAGCTTTAAAATTGAACTAAGTGACCTGCCACAGCTGCACACCAGTTGGACTGACATGGTGACACACACTAAGCAGAATTGTATTAACAGTTGAAATTACATGCAGCAGGGGCTCGAGCTCTAATTTGTACCATCCCTCTGCAATGAACACATCACCAGAGTGGGATCCTGTTTCCTCAAGCAGGCATAGCTTCAACAACAGTAACTGTTACGTACAGCGGAGTTACCCATTTAAAGGATAAGAACTCATGAAGGAGACACCTGAGAGAAGCTTTGAGGTACTTGCTGCTTTTGTGAATTTAGTTTCTCTTCTCCACTGTGTATTGATTTTAAAGGAAAAAAGTGTATGTACTGTTACTAATGAGTAAGCTTCTGCAGACCATACGATGACACCCCCATAACTATTCAGCTCTAGTAACTTAGGGACAAATTTCGAGCATTGTCCCCTCTTTGCACCATCATCTTCAAATACAATTTCCCTCTTTCTTCTCACTTTGCTAAACTCCAAAGTCTTTACACTCGAAAGCTTTCTTAGCATAGTTGAATGTCACACAAAATCACACTCATAACTTAGATAAAATGTACTTGGTTGGACATAGTTTTATCAGCAAATACCAGTAATATATATGCATATTTTGAAATGGTTACCCTTTCAAACAGACTTCTTTTGGTTATTCACAAGCCTTAATCCTAAATCCTTAGGTTTTTCTCCTACTTACAAAAATACACCTTTGGTCAAAACATACTAAGACAACTACATATTTAACAAAATAAAAAAACAACCAAGGAAAATCAGATGAACAGAAATGAGACACCAATTTTAAGATTCGATGCTGGATTTGTTGGCAAATTGCTTTGTATTAAGAAAGCTGTAACAAGTTTGCAATCAGTTTGCAGTTTCATCTGTTGGGTTTTTTGGTAGTTCCTGAAGCAATTAAAAGCAGAGTTTTATTTTTCTTTATTACTGGCATTTCAAAGCAAGTTAGCAGGCTTTTGCAACAATCTTGTAAATGCATTCAGATTGGCTGCCAATTTTTAAAAGCAATTTTACGAGTGAATAATATGGATTCATTTCTATTGCTGAATAAAGTAATAGTCAGACCAGCCCATAACACCTCTACCTAAACACTTATAATTGTTTCCCAGCCAGTTGCTGTCTTCAATTTCTATCACACAGAACGTGAAAATTGTCAAAATACATGTTTTCTTGAAATTTACATTATTGCAGGTCTCTTGCATTTCTCCATTTTGCGGTTTCTGGAGAGAAGAAACGAGACTGTTTCAGCTGGTCTGTGTAATTGAAAGCCTTGCTTTCTTTTCTAGTGCAGACTATAGGAATCAGTCTGAGTTTTCTACACAGGTGTTCTGAACATTTAGAGTCTATTTAAGACATGATACATAAAAATGCAGGCAAGAGCTAGTGAACTGCTCTGCATTTCTTCTACTTTTAGAGAATCCAGTGCATTGTGGGTCAAAGGACCAAACTGAGAAGTGTTTCCCACTGGCAGACAAAGATCAAAGCACTTTTATCTCTTTACAGCTGAAACAGCCACGTTATATTCTGTTCTCTCAATCCAGAATATTCAGTCACCTATCTCAACTGAAGGAAGGCAATGCCATATTTTGCCACATAAAAACTGGATTTTGAAAAAGACTGTAACTTATGGGGGAAAGAATTAAGACCATCAACTTAGTAAAAACACCTGGAATGATACTTGAAAGATAATTTCAATATGGTGAACTAAATGTTATACAGCTACACACACACATACTCAGGGACCTGCAGAGGTAGGAAATATGTTTATGTTGGACAACTGGCAAGAAAGTTTGCAATTCATTGTCAGTGAATAATGCTCATGGAGATAGCCAGGGAAGAAGTTACCCCTGAAAATATCTTCCCAGAAGCCTCTCACCTCTGACTTCCTATAACCTTCTTCCTCTTCTGTGGCAGCCCCTTGGTCTGGTCCTCCAAACCTGTGTGAGTTCAGAACTCATTTTTAACATACAAATTCTCTTAAGGCATATTACTTTAAACTGAGGGCTAGAGATGCAATACAGCATGTATTTACATGCATGCAGAGAACATATGCACAGATTAAAAATAGAAGATGCTTGTGCACCATTTCATTACAACCAATGAACACATTTTCTGCTGAGAATTATTCTGTTCTCAGATGACTGAGAAGGAATACAGCAGTGTAGGAATTGTTACCTTGTTCAGAAAGGTAGCCATGGAAAAGGGCTGAGAAAATACGTCCATCAGCAGAGTCAATTTGAAGCCTCAATCCATTCTGAGATGCAATACACGTTGCCCTCTGTCCCCAACTGTTTAATGAATTTAATATGCTTTTTTTTCATAGCAGTAAACAATACATATGCCAAATGCACTGATTCTTTTCCTTAAAGTATAGAAATTTCACTAAGACAGAGGAACAGTAAGTCGTGTTATTTTCTTTGTACTTCTCTAAATCCTTTCTCAGAATTACCTGTTAATACTAATATTTGTGTTTCTAAAGGTATTACAAAGAAATGGCTTTACCAGATACTGAGTACTTTGAAGATTACATTAAAACCCACACTAATTTAAACCTTTACTGATAAGAAATTTGATTTTTCACACAAATCTGCCTACAACATCGCTGACAGCACTGTGTTTCTGACAGCAGACAGGTATCATTACTAGACATTAAAGCTGATTGAGGTATAGCAGCACTGTGAAGAACACTTAATCTGCATACACACAATTTACAGTGTAACACCTCTTCACCAAGGCAATATAAAGTATTTATAGTACTAATGAAGATTAATTTGTACACTTCAAATTTGAAACAGTGGTCTGAGTTTTTCATACTCGCGGTCTTTGTATGACCTTGAGTTCCAGACTGGGCAACAGATTAACACACTGTTCTGCCAAGAGTAACTAGTCCTGCAGGGACATCAGAACAAGAAGTAAACTTAGTCTTGAACTGCCTAGTTTGCAACTCAAGTTTCAATGTATCAATGTATATGTATATCAGCAGTGGTTTCTGTAAAGATGCTAATCTAAAAATTCAGACAGCTTAGTGTCAAATACACTTCCTCAAGAGCTCTGTTACCTGGAGGCAGCACACAGTCAGAGGTCATAAACGTTTCAGCTACCCTGGGTAACTGGTTCAAAGCAAATAGAAGGTGACACCTAAATGTATTTAGCCCTGCCCAAAAGAAAAACCCTGGGTTTAAATTTTTATTAAACAACTACTGTGAGAGAACACAGAAATATCCAGCTATAAAAGTTGTCTTTGATACAAGTGATGTATTCTAATAACTTTTGGTTCACAACAGTCTCTCAAAACCTGTGTAGAAAAAAAGATTGACAATACAGCCATTATCTCTGTGACAGCACAGAAACCTTTTTCTCATGGAAAAATCTATCTGTTTATGGCAAACAAAGATGTTCAGAGCTCCTCGGGAAGAGGCGGGAATGTCTGTGGCCAACCAGCCCCAAGGGGCGGAGGGCCGTGCCCAATCCCAGTTAGCGTTCATTTTGTATCTAAAGCTGCATTTAAATAAATAATTCCCTTTTCTTGGCAATTGCTCTCGTATGCCTCTTGTTTCGACATCAGCTCAACAGCGACATTATCTCTAGCATTTACTATCTTGTGCAAACATTCTTGTTGTTTCATCAGTTTGTCAAGAAACAGTTTAAATTTCCCAACAGAGAAACAACTGGTCTGTGTTCCTAACATTTAAAAATTCTTTCAGCTGGGTCACAATATTCCAAATCCACCTGGCATCCAAAAGTTTCTTACACTTAAATGGAATCAGACCAGAATTCTTTTTTGTTGTCCTCATCCTGAAGACAATAAATTCCAAGAACTCCTCAAAGTGCAAACTCTACAAGCAACCTGTTCTCCAATCTCCCAAGTCAATTATAGATTATACTGTCCATATAACAAGTATTAATGGTGGATTGTTTGTTGTATTTACAGCAAGTTTATTGGGGAGAGGAAAAGTATTCTTTTACAAATGAGCCATGTTCACTATTGAGATTACTTCCAAAGAGAGCATTCAGAAAGCAAACCTGAATATATTACATTGACAATTATTTTTCAATACTTTAACATCGGCCACTTAAAATTGGTTGTGTTATTAGCACATAGACTGATCTTTAAATATACTACTTCTACATAAACAGTGCAAATCTCAATATTCACATCAACCTGAAATTAATGCTGCAATTACTGTTGACATTCACATCAAGAAAGTAGTAAACTATTTTCACATGAGCAATTCCAAAACCTCAGAATGCCATTATTAATATTAAAGAAACACAGAACAAACATGTTGGGCTTCAAAGCCTTATTTTGATACATACAATCCCTGTAAACATGGATGTATTGTACTTGTCAATACTGATATCTGATATAATTCTATAAATAAAATCACTGATATAAACAATTTCTATAACCTTTTTTTTGCATAGGGTTTGAATTAAGGTTACTTTAGGATAGAGACAGCTGTTAACAAAATCCTCTAGTCAATTAGTCTTCCATCACACAAATTTTAGGCATATGACAAGGAGCCTCTCTGACCTCAGTGGAAACTTACACATGTAAGCATTTGCAAAACTGGAGTCATCTTTAGCACTTAAGTTACCCCTAGTCATTGAGAATACAAGCTATAAAAGAGCTCTCCATAGATTTACAAAATATACTGATTTAAAAGTTTATGCTGATGTTTCTGTAAGTCACATTTATGATTCCAAACAGTTATGTACATACTATACTATCACAGTAGGAAATACTTCACTGTAGAACACCACAGTGAACAAGTTGTGAAGCACAGTGTTCAATATAATTTCCCTTTAGTATTCCCAGTGCATAAGTTGTTAACATCTACACTACACAAGGTGCCCAGGTCTAGTATTTGTTATATACAATGTAAAAGCAAGATAGAAAGAGCTTTGCATTTTAAAGTAAGGAATGAAAACAGTGGGTAATATACAGGGATTCACTCCTGCAAAGTACAGAATTCTCCTTCACAATGACCACAACCACCAAATATGGTGGATTTCAGGCAATTCAGCCCAGTAAAACAGTGCTCAGCACCTTGTAGGAAGAGAGATCTGAGTGCACTTTAGTCTAAAACATCTCCTTTGGATGTTATAAAGTGCAAAAAATAAAACATATATTCTAATATTTTACAGTCACTATTAAACTGCCATATTTGCACAATGCAAAATTCAAATAACTTGGTATACATTTTTATGGACCCTATAATAACAACTGTTGAAACTGGAGTTTTCTCATCTTTAAAAAAATCTTAGTATTTTAAAATTATTGTGTAAATATAAAAAGAAAATATAAACTATAATTAAATCTTGAAATAAGTATTTTAACATGTGATCATTTTCCAAAGCATCAAATATGAAATTTAATTTTCTCTTATAGCATTATATTTTAGAATCTGCAAAATCTTTTAGAAGTCAATAACTTCAAAAGAAATTACTGTATCACAGTACTAGACATCTCACCTTATCAGATATCTTTTACCCTAGATGTGTTTAAAAAAATAAATAAATAAAAAATCTAAGACTTCTATTCTCAGTTGTTTAGACAAGATACGTGGAGTTACTTTTAAAAACAAGATAAGAGTTCTATAATGCTTCATTTTGATCTTAAAATTCAAATAAATGGGACAGAATGTAACCATAAATTTAAAAGGCTTCAAAGTATTATACTGCTTTGGTGCATTGTACCAATGATTCTTTACATGCATGAAGAATCAAATTCTAGGACATTCTTCACAGAGCTGGGTAAAAGCAGAAGATCCCAAAGTTCTATACATGTTACAGAGCTTTCCTTTCTTTGAGCAGTGGGGAAGAAACTGGCAGGAAGATTGTGACACTGAGGAACAGTCTTCTTCCACGCAGTACCATGAGCAGCACAGCTCCTCACCTTGAGCCTGACTGCACACCAGTAATTCAGCCCTCAGAGAAACACAATGTTGGTTGTATAATAGTATTATACTATATCCAGTGATACCAAACAATGCTAAAAAGAAATGTATGGAAATACAAAGCTAAAAAGGTAGACTAAAATACATTTCTAAAGCAACAGACGTCTTTCTGCAGCAGCCTGTAAGCCACAGGGAGGAAGGGTGGGAGAAGACAATACAGGTACTGCCAAGTCTATAACCACTGAACTCCTTGAGACAGGATATCCTCTGCTTCTCAGTCAGAGAACTGGAAGATGGTTTCTGGGTTATTGCTGTCTGTAGGGTTTGTGGGCTGCAATGTCTTTGTAGGTGTAGTTTTACCATGAGAATGAGAGGAAGAAGAATGTGAACTTTCACTGGAGCTGCTACGTGTCTCTGTGCTTGTACTTGTTTTTTTCATTTTCCTTCTTTTTGCAAGAGGTGCCTTGTCCACATTCTGGAGGCAAAATCCTTCCCTTTTGTACTTGTTGAAGGCCTGTTTAAAAATAGAAGGCAATTCTAAGTTTTCCAAGAAATTTAACACATTTCATGCCTTATCACTTATTATGAATGGTCTATGGTACATCACAAGGTAAAATGTAATTTCTTGACTAATTCCTATTGTAGCTGTAGCAATGACTACCAGTCTTTACAGGTATATAAGAGCCAATACATAACATTATTAATTGGCATCTTCCTCTCCTTGTTCTTTTTACTTTAGAAGTATTTTTTATTAAGCCTTAACCTATTTAACACTACATTTTCAGAGAGGACACTTTAATTACAGTTTTTCTTTCAGCCCAAATTATGTTGCATTATCAGGGTCTCTTCAAGAAACAATTCCTTCCTTTTTCTCTTCTTCCTAAAAAGTGCCCACAAGCATTTCGGCATAAATCTGCTCAATTTTGGTTTATTCTCCGTAGAAGGCATCATGAGAATCAACACTATGTTTGTAAAATACACTTGCAGTTCAAATGATTTTAATAAATATACGATAGGAGACAAGCAAGTCCATTAAAAAAGCATCCATGATATAAAATACATGAACTACATATGTTCCAGAAATTTTACCTCAATTTAGTAACCGTAAGGACAAAAAGTCAAACAGTTACTTAAGTTAAATATAAAGTTTCTTCTCCTTTATTTCTATGAAAATTTCAAGACCTTTTAATAGATTTCTCTCAGAAACAGAGTATTTTTAATAGCTGTTTCAAGAACAGCACTCAAGGCCCAAATCCTCATGAATATAAATATCTTCAAGAAATTTATTCTAGCTTCATCATTCATATTTTCATGTACTCCATCAGAGGTGTTGTGAGGAAATGTTATTGAGGAAAAAACCCAGCTATAAGCACATACTGAATTATAAGGACAGATATGTATTGTTGTTAAGAGAAAACATACACAAATCTAGATGACACGTTACAAAACACAGCACATGATATAAAATTTCTCAGAACTTACATGGAAAGTGGCTTTGACATACGTGTGCACTGCAGCTCCTGAAGAGCCTAAGTTATCAGGCGTCATTAGAGGGTTAGATGAGAGCTGGCTGCCATCCTGAAGCCACTCATTGTATCTCAGGCTGGACATTTTAATTCTTTTGTTTGGATCCACTGTTAAAAGTCCTAATAGAAACACATTACATTTTTTAAAACTGTGAGCTATTTATCTTCGTTCGACAGAAAATGCAAATATTTCTTAATAAAATCTCATGCATTGCTTTGCTAAGTTGCTAATGTCAATATTTATCCTAGGTATGCTAATATTTATCCTAGATAAGGCTTACACAATGTTAACTATCATCCTCTCCAGAAGAATCTTAAAAGCAAAAAAATTTATATTTAACTGTTTGATAACTCACATCTCTTTCCACACAAACTCAGAACTACCAATGATTCCTTCACTTAAAACCTGTCTAGGATGAAGTTTAAAAGAGTCAGCCTCAGATTCCCTACACAATCCACTCAAGTCTGAATCTAGAAATCCCTACATTTTTGGCAGAAAAATCCCTTACAAGTTTGCTTCTACAGAAATTCAGAACTCCATCTAAGTAGAATTAAGGCAGGTGTCTAGCGCATGATAAAAACATAATTAGATGTTCAAAATCTTAAGGGGAACCAAAGCACAGCAAATGCCAATAAAGTAGCTCAGAAATGCAAGTAGTCTTGGTACAGGAATTAAAAAATAGCCAATGGAAAAGAAATAGTAATAAATTCATTTTCTGAAAAACTTCAGCTTTTAAGACATTTATCTCATAAGCTGTGCTGGTTTTTTAGAAAAGCAAAAATAACACAATAGAAAAACTCTGCTGTTACAAGAGTGAGTTCACTTTTTCTGAAGCTCTTCAGTTCCTTCTAACCGCACTAACCTTATCAGCATCTTACCATGTTAGAAAACTCTGCTAGGTGTACACACAATCTGTAATGCATTCTGATGTGTCCACCTCTACTCATTGTTTGTATTAGAGGTCAGCACACAGCTCAAGCTGTGGATATTGCTCTGTCAGGTTAGACACTTTGGTGCTGATTGCATCCAGATACTGAATGGTTCTCTAAATTTTCTCTTCTGAAATAAAAATATACCGTACATTAAATACTTGCAAATACATACCTCGAATTAGCTCTTTAGCCTCTTCAGAAACATTTTTCCAAGCTTCTCCTTCAAAGGAAAATTCTCCCTTTTTTATTTTCTTCATAATTTCCAATGCACTGGTACATGTTAAACTTCTGTCTTGAGACTGAAATGGTACCTGTCCTGATAGCATTGTGTACTGTCACAAGAACAAAAGCAGCATTAGGAAACACAGTATATTTACAGACAATTCTATGTTAAATATGAAGGGCTGTTGTTTGCATCACCAATGCTATGCAATAAAATTTGGACTAGTATAACTTTAAGGCTGGCTGTAGAAAATCTAAAATATGCAAGACTTTCTCTTGTAGAAAAAATGTAGAAAAAACATTCAGCTATTCCAGGGAGCTATGAACAAAATAGATTTCTACCCAATTTATATCTAATGAAACTAATTTTCGGTAGATCAAAATACAGGTTGATTCCTTTTTTGAATTGAAACTGTAGAAAGATTATATGGATGCCTGTAAAATCCCCTAACAAGCATATCTCTTTTCAAGAAGCTGACTGTATCAAGTAATTTTTCCATTCCCAGAAATGTTAAATTTTATTTCCTACTTGTTAAAAAAAAAAAATTCCACCCCTGAAAAAGATCTGTCTTTGGAACCTATTATTTGTGCAGCAGTATTTTCACCTCCCTTGAATTCAGCATGTACCCAATTTATGTCTGAAATCATTTCAAGTTCTTTGCATTTTAACAAAAAGTAAATACATGCAATAAAGTTATAGTTAAAAACTTCAATCACTCACCAAAATGACCCCCAAACTCCACAGATCACAAGACTCATCATAACCATTGTGATTCAAGAGCTCTGGGGCAGCATAATGCAGAGTAAAACATGGAGTCTTAAGAGGCTGATTGTCAGGTGGTTTTAAACGAGCAAAGCCAAAGTCAATTATTTTTATTTCTGAATTATCAGTTTCATCTGTAAATAGCAAATTCTGAAAAGCAAAGACAAAAATCAATATTAACACTGGGTAGAAAACTGGTTATGATTATTTTGCTACATTTATTACTACAGAAAATTTTCCATTATCTAGATGAAAGGTGAACTGTGACACACTGGGGGAAAAGAAAAGTAGAAATAACAATACTCTGGGTTGTAAGAAATGTGACGTGTTTACCTGTCTCCTGCATACCTGCAAGTCAGGGCAGTTCTGAGATTACTAATGAAAATGGATACATAGCAGAGAACAATGCAGAAAAGAATTCAGGGAACACTGACAAGATGAAAAAAAGCTAAGACATAACATGTCTGGAGATGGGAGAATTGCCTTCTTCTGCAAACAAAAGCAAATCTTCTTAAGTTTCCAGTTCTTTCTGGCATGTTGTGAACAATGCCTTTCTTGTGTGGGGGCCTCCCAGTGCTGCTCTTGTCTTGTGACTGAACAGTCTTCGGTACTCAGGTAGTAACACATTATTGCCATGAGGACAATAATGCACAAGAGGTATTTGAAAGTGAAGGAGGGTGGTAAAAAGGTGCACCTTGGTATGGAGTGGTGTTAGGAAGTGCACCAATAGCTCAGAGTTTGCACTGAGAGCTGTCTGGTATGGGTGGCAAAGCCAGTACGGATGTGTGTTCTGGAAGAGACCTGGGAATGACGGCATTCAAGCACTGAAGGTCACATAACAGTCCAATCACAAACCTACTCCTTACACCAAGGCAGAGACATTGGTACAGTACTCCCTGAGAATTTCAGCTTTACAGACTGGAATGTGACACTTTGGACTTGAAGACAGACAAGTTGTTACCAGTTTGGAAAATTTAAGGCAATCTGCTTCTTTTTTTCCCCCTGACTATTTATATTTGCCAAGAAAGATACAAGAGGGAAGATAAGTCATAGAAAAACTGTCTGAGGTCAAAAGGAATTATAAGCTAATTCTACTGTTCCCTTCAGCTTCTGAGAGAAGAGCATGATTTTGTTATTGCCTTTACTGTTTAATCTATGAATGCTAGGAAAAGTCTCAATATTAGAAATTCTATAGTCCTATCTAACTTTGTAATACAAAAGGTGAATGACTCACACAAAGTAATTAATTTCAAACTCATTAACAAGGGTAAAAAATGATTGCTTGACTGCCAGCAGATCAATAAGGAGAACCTGAGAGCATTCATTATGGATAAAAGAAAATAGCTGCTACAAAACAGTATTCTAGTACTTGTGCTTTCTGTACTACTGTTATAGCTTAATGCACATCCAGAGAAGTCAGTTTTTAATTCTTGTGCAAAATGAATCTGAAGGAAGCCTAATTTCAGCAAAAATATTCATACAACAAGGATAAGTGATTAATATAACTGTCTTTTTTCTATGGTGATGTTATGTAGTCTAGGAGTAAATAAAGAATGAATAACATTGGTTTAAAAAGACCTTTCTTAAGATAAAAATTAAATTGGTTATACATGGAAAGAAAAGTCCAAGTATCCTACTTTGGGTTCAGGTTTCCCTGTTGATTAGGCAACTAAAGCATGTTTCAGAACCCTCCTATCCCTCAAATATTTACAGCTATATACCACATATATTTTAGGGATATGTTAACAATATGCTCTCTTACTTATGTTTTGCTCTAATACCTTGAGAACCCAGTTTACAGATTAATGATCACTTCACAGAAACAGTCCTCAAATCCTCTGCTGAGAGGCTCCAAATATGGTCACATATGCTAAACAAACATTTTATTCCTATGAATTCTCTATTTTCTATCCAGTACTTTTCCTTTGTTTTGTAGACCAAGATATGCAATCTAATTACTACTGCAAAACAGAAGTCTTCCAGTCCATGAAATTCAAAAGTTCTCATCTGTAGTTACATTTAACCAACCAGACTTTTAAAAAAAGAATTATCAGTAGCACATTAGATGTCAAAGTTGAACATCAAAAAATCTGACTGGAATTGTTAGAAAAGCAACAGAATTTCCTATATATCTTTTCATAGAGAAGTGCACTAACCATATCTATATTGGGAAACCTGCATATCCCATGCTAAGTTCATGTCAGAACCTGAAATAGTAACTTTCAAAACAACAGCCAGGAAGGAGACAAGCAGGTTAAGTCCAACTTTGTGGAGGCAATGGATTCTGCAAGCTGTTTGCTAACCTTTCATTACTTGGACTTCCCAGACTTCTGTTCTTGAACATAATGTAGAATTGAAGACTGCCTACTTTTACCATGCAGCTGAAGCTCTGCTTTACTGTGCCTTTATATTTAAAGTGGTAGTAAGACTAAGATTATAAGAATAAAAGGGAGAAAGGGTGGTTGGATTTTGTCCTTTTAATAATTACTTGTTTCAAAAGCTATTTTCTTACCCTGATGATGTGACTCTTGGAAAAAGTTTCTCTGATGACTTTTTCACCTCACACATTAGAATTTCAAAATAGTCCTTCTTTAACTGTTTACTTACAAGAGGAGCCCAGGACAGAGATTCTTTCAAACTCATATATTTTGGATTGGTTTTCAAAAACAACTAGCAACACCTAGAAGACTTTCTTACCAGTTGAATTGGAATTACCATAAAATACCAAGTTTTTCATATCACAGAAGTTATGTTACAAAAAGATAAAATATCAGTAGGAATGGTGGATCGTTTTTTAACTCCAGATACAAAAGGAACAGCTATTTCCTGGGGTAGGATGGCTGTAATCACCCTACAATATAACATCCTTACTGAATGAATCAACATTAATCTACTCTATTTTCAGGCTCGAGAAAACACATATCCCAACCCATTGTTGGCAAAAGCACCCAAGAAAACACTGGCTCCAGGAAGCAGAACAAAGCCAGTGGTCAATCTTATAATAGTAAACTGAATGACCTAGAAGGCAAGATGTTGCTGCATAACAAAAACGTCAGAAAAGCAGTTACTGAAAAATAGATTTAAAAAAAAATACTGAAAAATAAATATTAATAAATTGTTTCTTTTGGAAAACTACTGAACTCACATCACATATCTCTATTAGTGCTCATTTTGTGCTTAACTGGAACAGAATACACACACGTCACAGTTACATCCAAAAGAACCCCTACTGAGGAAACTGAGACCAAACAAAAGGTGGAAATGTACAGGCAAAGTACCCAAGCAACCTAGCTCTGCTTATGAACTGTTTCATACAATAAATACATGCTAGTGAAAAATGTCCCCAAATGGGCAAAGAATGTTTTTGACCAAGTTAAGAGTAGAGATTGCTTACAGAACTAAAAGTGTTAACTTTTCTAACAGTTACTTTTACCTATGAACAGAAAAATACAGATTTTGCTAAGTAAAAGTGATACACATTTTATTAAAAATACAGAGGTAGAAAACTCTGTAACAAAGGCTGGAGAAACAGAGATACATCACATTCTAGATATTTAATAACTTATTATCTAAACATATACATGCAAGCACTATACCTCAGGTTTCAGGTCTCTGTGGACTACTCCGACATCGTGCATATGGCTCACTGCTGAAACAAGCCTGCGCATAATGTGACTGGCTTCGGTCTCACTGAAATGTTTCTTTTTCTGAATACGTTCAAGTAATTCTCCTCCCTTCAGCAATTCCATTACTAGGAACGTGTGAAGCTGAAACAATAAAGAAAAATACAGCATGTTAGAAATTTAACATTACAAACTAACATTCATTCAGGAGCTAGGTGCTATTCTGACAGGTTCTCAATGTTTGAAGAAATAGCACTGCTGCTTGTAGCAATTTAGAAGGCCAAAAAAAGACACCAAATCTCAGATGGCATTTTTCCCATCAATCTTGTTGAGACTGAAGAATGATAATGTGCTCCCTACATGCACCCATATTTATTAACAAAAACGCAATGCCACCAGCTAAATGGATAAATTTGTAGGGAGATGAAATAGCTTTACTCAGGCTAACAAGCAAAGCTGGAAAAAGCTACGCTTTTGCTGCTTAAGCCTGTCTGATATAAGGATATATATCTATTAATATGCATAAGGAGTTAACCTCTTAAATGATATGAAATTCTTTAAAAGCACCCTGAAACTTTACCTCTGAAATCAAGGATTACCTAGAACCTGTGGTTTTATCCCCTACAGAGTAGTAGCCAAAACTACTCCATCATTAGAATTACAATAGACATCTTCCCAAACATTAAAGAGCATTCTTTTAAATTAAAAAAGCAATGGATTTTTAGAAGGTTTCTCGTTTTGAGACAATCAATAAGCAGGGGCTTCCTTGATTATAAGACAACATTGACACACAACCAACTGCAATTCAAATACCTTGCCATTAAACAAACAGCAGACTTCTCTGAACAGTGGAGGGAAGTCAGCACTCTCAAAAGGCAACGGATATACGCATGCCATGGCTTCTAGCCCTTCCCTCCCCTGAATGACAGTAACAAAAGTAGTATTTGCAAGCAGAGCAAAAAAGTTCTGGGAAGAGGCCAAGAAATGGAATTCAAAGCAACAGTCAGAAGGTGCACACTTTATATACCAAAGAACAGAAGCAGAGCTATGCGGACAGAAAGCAGTAACACTTCTTAGAACAAGCAAGGTGTCTAGCAGTGCTTGAATGACATCCTCTCCTGCAAGTTTTCTTTATGCCTTGGGAATAGCTGACAGAGAAGGTGGAAAGGATAAAGAGGCTTTTTTCACTAGAAAACTTCTGGCTCACCAAGAGACTGCAACCCAATTTTATATAGTTGGAGAACTAATGTAGAATTTGAACAGATATATCAGAGCAAGTTAAAAACTGGAAGTTCTTTATATTAAGACAAACTGCAGAAAGGTAAAAACTAGAAAACTGTCATCAGTTTGGTCTTCAGAATATTGTGCACAAGTAATGTGAAAGGTAACACCTGGGAGCTACCAGAAGCAGCTAAAATACAGTGGGTTGACTGGTTGAGAGTAGCCTATTCAGTTGCAGAGCAGTCTGGAGAACCTTTTTTTTAAGATTTAGTATATTTATTTTACTCAAAGCAAAGTGAAAGAAGTGTCCTGGTCTACACGTGTAGTCATACTGTCCATATATGCAAAAAAAAGGGTTTTCTTGTCATTAAAAATTACAGTACAAGATAGTGTATCCTCTCAGCTCATTTTAGAAGTGATCTACATGAGCTCTCTGCTGCTCCCAGTATAAACAGCATGAGGGGGATAGACTGGGATATGTGGAGAGGCAAGAGACCCTTGTTCCATTCCAAAATCATAGACCAGAACCACAGAGTAGTCTAGGTTGGAAGGGAGCTCTACAGGAAATGTGGTCCAAAACCCTATCTCAAACCAGGGCCAACCTCCAATTCAGATCAAATGATGGTTTATTACATGCTGTGGAGTTTGCATTATATTAAAGGAAAAAGACAGTTAAGGTATCTAAATAAACTGCTCTTCATACACTTTCAAATAGAGGCTCTACTTTCACGTTTGGTAATTTGGCAAGCTATTTGGTTATCTCCATTAAGTTACTAATGTGTAGGAAAAGATGCTAGATATATAATCTTTATATGCAATATTTCTAAAGTAATTTACAAATACTATTTTAAGATTTATGATGACTCTGGCGGAAAGGTTACAACACATTTCAGTGTCACAGATGCAGAAACTGGGCCACGAACACATCGTATGATGGTAAACAAAGACAATCAAGAACTGAACAACGAACCGAATCCAAGCCTCTAATTTTTTTGCATGCTGTTTTGATTTGCTAGAGTAACTGCAGGATCGTTGGAATGCAGAATTTCTGCTTCATCTTCTATACTGACTAGACAAAGCCCTAGGAAAAAAGTTGCCCCCGCCGTTACAGTATGCTTAAGTCCAAAAAGTTCTTGGGAAAACACATGGCAATGTGTTTGGTAAGTGCTGATTATAGTTTCTTCAAAATACCTGGTCATGAAAAACTTCATGTAACTTCACTACATTCGGGTGTCCTTCGCAGAGTCTCAGAGCTGTTATTTCTCTCTGGGTGTTGGCTTCCATTCTGGAAAAATTGAGCAGTCATTTTGTACCAGTTTTATGGAGCAAATTGCACATTCCAAGTATTATTCTTTAACTGCTTGCAATCCAGATTTTTTTTACTATTACAACCACTTGAACACAATTAAATGTATATTAAAAGAAAGCAGAGAAAAACTCTCCTCATAACCCTGCAATTTAGTACATTAAAAAACCCACACCCAATTCAAATAATGTTTTTAATGCAACTGCAACTTCCTACAGCAAAAGCTGATGTGATCTTATAGAATAGTTTCAGTCTAAAACAAACCATGCCCTTAGTCCAGAGCAATTTGACTTCACCTCTGTTACTACCAATATTCGTTAGTTCACCTTTATCTTGGCCCAATCCTTTTTCATTCTTAATGGGGACAAGTACTTCCAAAATGATATGGAAACTTTGAGCTCTACTAGAAAAAGAGTAACATCATCTATATATGAATTGTGTTATACAAATGAACCCCTAAACAGATCATTGTAAAAATCTGAAATGGAAGAGGTATGAGACTATCTCCAGAGAAAAATCATTGTGTTAAGTTCAGGTACTGGAATCTATAGCCATAAAAAGTGAAAATGGTGATCATGATAAAAACTGCATGAATGGTGACAGAGCAGAACATTTTTTTCCACTAGTTAGATATACTGATTTATTTTTGGTAAATAATGGCTGAAAATTTTTACCCAAACTCTCTCCAAGAAAGGCTAATTCTATACTGACTTAGAGAATGGCTTCACGGGTAACAAATACAGATAGAATCTCTCACGACATGTTCTTAATTTTTGGTTGCTTTCTTTTTTCCTAATTAGGACAAGAACCACGATGAGAATTCTGTCTTTCTGTAGGCTTCATATAATCAACAAGTAAACTAAGCTGTTCCACCTGCAAATCTGCTGCCTAAGTTTTTTAACTGAAAGTGACTTCAGGTCCTCAAGGAATTAAAAAACCTGACTCACAGAGTCTTTTCCCCTAAACTATTGGAAGGAAGCAGAACTTGGAAGCAGACGAAAAAGGTTCAGTATCACAAGCATAAACCTTTGAAATTTGTATGTGGGCTTTTCTGAATTTTTCCTCCTCATAAATAGTTACCATCTCAGATTTTGAACAACCTTGTAAGAAACAAACGAGATGTTCTAAAACAGTAACTCAAGCAAATTTACAGAGGTCCATTGTTTCAGTGGTCATCAGACACACAGACAAACCTAACATTGTTGGCTGGGGGCAGGTCCAGCACTATTGAAAAAGAAACACCACAGAGGAATTGTTCATATGAACTTCCACCTCAAGTATCATGAAAGGTTTCTGTAGGTGTAAGAGTCCCATTTTGGGCACATTTGCCTGGTAAGAGTGGAAGACTGAATTTGAGGCAAAGAAGTTGCTAGAAACTGATTATATTTTTCCTTTTAGTCACATCTACTGGTGTGATCCTCAGAGCAATATTATTTACAGATTCTTATTCAAGTTGGTTTTTCGCCAACTGTTCAGAGTGTGGGTTTACTGCTAACTCTAAATACTGTACAAAGATGCTGAGTCTGCTCACACCCTGCAATCCTAAAAAAAATAAATTTCAAAATCTCTCTATACATATCACTTCTTACTTTCATTTAGCCTGAGCCACCAAGATGAAGGAGAAAGAGCAAAAGAACCCATGAGTAATATAATTTAGGGACATAACTTCTAAAAGTTAAGTTCTAGCAGAAAAGTCAACATTAGTCTGCTCACTGTTATCCAGAAACAAAACACACATTACCTTAAGATGAGATGGGAGCACTAACCTACAGCTCTGCCAGTACCACAGAAAAAACTTGTGAGTGTAGACACATGGCAGAGATTTTCACATTAAAATACCCAATGCAGGTGTCTACCACACACTACTTGTTTAAGGTTTCACTATAATGAGTGAAATTCTAATGAATCCATCTTACAGGGTGAACTAGTTCACTGTAACATACATCGCTAGAGTACAATTCAGTGGCCTAAGCATAGGAAGGAAGAGCCTGGAAGATGATGCCAGCCATGAAGACATCTAAAAAAGGTAGTAGTCACAAGACTGATGGGAACTGGAGGACAGAGAAGACACCAACAGATCCTAAAATGGCACTGTGTAGATGTCTGTGTTTAAGTTACTGAATCCCACTTCTAGTGCAAGACAGTTTTAGGCAGGTCTCCATTAATTTAGCAGACCTCAAAAAACTAACTCAGACACCTACACTTGGGCTTCTTGTTCTTGAACTTATTCTACTCAAAAAGCTTATGATGAAACACTTGAGTCTGGTGGACTGCTTCTTCTAGAGTCTGGAAAAACAGAGGTACAGCCAAATGTCTTGGACCAGAAATCACTGTGAGCTATCATTCTGATAGCAGAACACTTCTACTTTCCTGCCAGCATTCTACAACACACTAGGGATGTACTTACTAATGACCTCTGCAAAATGAATGCAAAAATCCATCTGCTCCTCAAAGAATCCCTTATCTTTACTTTTCTCTGGGCAGAAAACTCCCAGAGATACCCATTCTAAAAGAGAACCAGATGGTACCCATGTACAAAGCAAGTCAGCTGCTTCCATTGTGGTGTTCTCTTCAGAACACCCAGGAAACAAGATGCAACTTACAATTCCATAGTCTAATTCCATTTTATACACACACACACACAATTAGATCTGAGGCAACCCACACTGCAGACCATTCTTAGAAGCAGTGTACCAGGGAATCAGCAGACTGCTGAGGGAATCAGAGAGGGAGCTAGCGTAAGCCTACATCCAGTTCACTTAAGTCTCAAGATAGAAGAGCCTTATACCTTACTTTGTTAGGAGCAAAATGGGGGAAAATAATGGTAGAATACAACTAGGAACCAAGAAAATATTATCTAGGTTTCTTCTTGTGTCCCAAAAAGAATAACATTTTATTTCAAAAGACTCTCAGAATCTTTTAAAGGTCATAAGGTCACAATAAGTTTCTGTAGATTCATAGAACAGGAAATAATTTTAAAGTTAATTTTTCACTTCCAAAAATGTAGCGAACATTATTCTACTCCATGGGTGACAGTAAGCAAAGAAAATATTTTTATTGTCTTATAGAATATTTATACCTTTTGCTAATTATTTTTACTGCATACTCTTGGCTAGTTTTCTTGTGTAAGCACTTTCGACAAATGGAAAAACTTCCTTCTCCCAATGGTTTCTCTTTCAGATCCAGTTCATAATGATGATAAAATGGAGAGTCCTGTTAGGAAACTGTCTGTATTTAGTTTTGCAGAATACTTTTAGTATACACAAAAACAAAGAGTAAAGTTTCATGAGAATTTTTCATCTACATTTAAAATTGTAAAAGAGCTCTCTTTTTAATAAAATATAATTTAAAATTTTATTTAATAAAATGCATAAACATTATTCTAACAATCAAAGAGTAAAGCTTACATTAAACAAACATAATCACTAAATAAATCATTACTACTACAACAGTTAAAGATACAAAATATTCAGACAAACAGGATCAAAGATGGTCATACATACATATATCCACAAAACTATGTGCTCTTTTGAGGACATCACAATAACATGTGTTCTTATAAGGCTTCACACAACTAAGGTGCTCTTTTGGGCAAATATAACAGAAAGAATTATGATATAATTAAAGTAGCTTCAAAAATATCTACAATGGTTGGCTGAATAAGAATTATCAGGAATCATATTATTATTATTACTATACTTCAATCCTCTGGAAAACCAGACAACCATCTCATTTTTCAGATTAAACTTCAACCACTTCTTAATAGTATCACATGCAAGCTGTGATGGATCATCAGGTGCTGGGATCATGAGGAGCTATTACAGAGAACTGATAAATGAATGATGACTATTTTGTGATCAGTAGCCTAGATTGTGATTGCTGCTTGGGAAGTTATACACAGTTTTAATTTAACCAAATTAATTTAGGTCCTGATATTATTATTACCTTCAGCATAGCACTTCTGGCAATAGTTGTAGTTCCAGGTCGCTCATCCCCCACATAAAACTGGAAAGGATCCACTGTAGCTGCATTGCGTTTAAACAAAATAGAAGGTGCAACGAAAGAATATCCCTATGAAATTAAAACATCAGAAAAGGGTATAGCTTGATACTGTTGCACATAAACTATCAACACACATTTGAAACATGAGAAGTTTCAGAAGAATTTTTCAAAGAAATCACAATTTTTGTATCATAATAGAGAAATTGTAACTTACTCTGTTCAACATGAACAGGTATCTTCCTGGAATTAGCTATATGACCCTCTACAGTCAAAGACAAAACAATAATACTACAGGAATTCTAATTAATGCTAATCTGGCTCAGCTACAACTGCTTTACAATAGTGCAAAAGGCTCATACTTCAAACTAGCCAGCTTCCCAGGACACCTTAAAGTTAAGGCATGAAATAGTTTGTACATTGCAATGTACATCATCAATGTACAGCATCAAACAATTTTGAACAGATAAACAATATAAACTTTATATTAATGATGTGCCCAGTTTGAATATCATAACAGCAATAACTGTGACTACCACTGCAGGGTAAATCAGATGATATTATGACATGCATAACCTGCTTGCTACAGTCACTGTGAGTCTAACAAGTTCCAAAACATAATGCTACATTCCTGTACCCTAAGGATTAAGCTGCTCAAAACCATACAATAAAAACTAACAAAGCACAAAGAGGGGGAGAAGAGAAAGCAATCCAAACTGCTGTTCATCTCTGCAGCTTTGGTACCAAGTTGACTGCACATGAGCTGTTTCTACCCATTTGACATCCAGACTGTGCAGTCTAAGAAGGGATCACTCTTTAACAGCATGGAGGGACCGGTAAGAAAAGCTGTTTCTTATCTGTATACATCAGTCTAGTAAATAGAGCACTCCTACAAAATGTGGAGGAACTACTTTCAGCTCTGCAGGAAGCTCCCACTTTCCAAAGGAATACTCAAACTAGTGCATAATGTTGAAATGGGTGAACCACATTTCTCTTGTCGAAGGTGGCAGCCCAGGCTGATGGAGTCAACATACCAAGACTCATCAGGTATGAAGAATCAATAAAGAACAGACTGACTTTAGTCTAGCATGTAGGACATTCAGATGGGAATGGAGAGACAAGGAATTTCATATTTGCTGTATGACTGTTTCCACCTTTCTCATTTTGCAATTGTTGAACAAAAAGCCCTGTGAACTGGGACTAGAAATTACACAATTAATTTCAACAACTTAATAGGCAGGAAGTATAAAAAAGCTAGCTATACATGGGGAATTGCTCAATATTAATTTTTTAATTAATTTGATTTCTTAAAATACCTGAAATATTCTTTCTGAAGTCTGAGGGGTTGCTGCAGGAGAGTATGTTGGATCCATTTCTGTAAACTCTTCTGCAAAATTACTGACATCCAGTTCATCTCTGATTACTGGTTTAAATGGAGCTGGTATTTTTTTGGCGGCTAAGTCCTCCCAATTTATATTCTAAACAAAAAACAGGAAAGTAAGTTTGAATGAAATGAAAATTTAACAGAAAAAGATACTGGAAAGAGAGACTTGTCCACTATCCTAACTCCATTTGCTATTTTCCACACGCAGATTAAAAACATTCAAATTATGCTCTACTAATTTGCTTAGGTGAAGCCACCAGTATCATACTTATTTGTATGTAGACACAATCCAATCAAAAAGAAAATCAACATAATTAAATTTAACAGTGGAGATGAGCCAAACAATCAGTGTGATGGTCCTTGAATTTCTTCCTCTATTTCAGAATAAGCAATATTTATATTTTAGTAAGCCATAGTGCATGCATCGAGTATCTTCAACTTTTCATTGCCAATTTATATGCTTAATTACTAATGTCAGCTTTCAGAGCCCTGACAGCATAAACCTCCGAAGTCTTACTTAAAAGTACGACTAGAAAGAGGAAGCATAGAAATAGCAGTTATGAGAAAACTGCCCTATTACTGTAAAGGAGTGGAACTGAAATCAAGTAAAGAACAGAAAGTGTTATATGATGACAAAATGTATCTCCCAAAACAAACAGTCAGTTAAGGAAGTTTAACTCTGTTTAACTCTACTTAACTTCAGAAGTACCACAAAGACATAATTAGTTTTTTCAAAGAAAGCACACGATTTTAACTACAATGGATGGAACACTACAGATACTGTACATAAATCCAATCTTCATCACGGTTTGAAAGCAAATGTTAATACACTGAAATCTGAACAAAATTAAAATTTACTAAACAAGACTGAAGATTTAATTAGGCCAATGAAAATAGAGGAGTTTGGTGAATTTTATCAATATTCAAATTTTACTACTAATGCTAGTGACAATCTTTTAAAAATCCTTTCCAAAAAAACCCAACAGACAACACAACACAATTTCAGTATTTTGCATTAAACCTTCTGATTTAAGCAGTGTGTCTTTTGGCTTCTTCAAGTAACTGTTAGATATAGAGAGAATATATTAAAAACCTAGCATGCCCTTCTAATACACACAAAATCCATATACATAAACACATGGATATTCTTACTAACTTCAATGCAATTATTCATGCAATTGACATGTCTCTAAGCTGTTCTGTTAACAAAATAACAGAATTTCCTTAGACTTAGATTTCACAGGCACTAATGCACAATAAACGGGATCTGGTGAGTTTTGTTGCTTGCTTTACCTGGAAAAAGGGATGCTGTTTGATTTCATCAGCATCAGTGGGACCACAACCTAGCCTCTTCTTGGGGTCTTTCATTAAAAGCCGCTGAATTATATCCTTAGACAGGGAACTCATTTCTTGTGGATAAGGTGGTTCACTTTTTAATATTCTCCTTTAAAAGAAACAAAATAACAATGTTGTAATTAGTTAAAATGTTGAGAGTTAAAGAGTTACCATACTAATGGAAGCCTTAACATTTCACTTAAACTTCTATTGTACCCAAAAGTAGGAGGATGACAAATAGGAAACCAACCTTTTTTTAAATAAAGGAAGGTTTAAGGAATTGCAGACATGAAACACAACATCTGAAGAGATGAAATTATGTAACTCATCCACAAAAAGAGAACAATCGCCATTTCACGTACTGAGGTTACTATTTAAAAGAAATCTCATAGCTGCAACAGATAGCTCCACAAAGAAATCAACCTGATGCCTAACAGCAGTCAAACCAATAACAATTCCAATATTAAAAAGTATTAGAAAATAAACAAAAAAAAGTCCGATGTTTGGGGCATTGGAGGTTTGTCTGCACCCTCCATATTGTGTGCAGTACTCATGCCCTTGTCTCAAAAGAAGGCATTAAAGTTTTAGAGAACAGTAATAAGACTAATCAGAAATACAGATTGTGTTTTATAGGAAGTTTTATAAAAAGGCTAGGACTATCCAGCTTACTGAAAAGATGACTCAAGGGAGCTGGGCAGTGTTCCCCTCAAAACAGAAAAGAGAAAGCAGAGACCTCACCATCTTTTTCAATACAAGAACTAGAAGCCATCAAGTCGTGCCAGTGGAAGTCAAAACCTTGGAAGCCTAAGTAATACCACATTTCAATACCTATCTTTTAGATCTGTAGTTCCCACAGTTCTATATAAAGAGGTAGGCAAGTTTTCCTTCAGTTACTCCAAATGTAAATATTGAAGCTAAGGACTCTAAAGGAAAGTAACACAATCAAAGACAAGTGAACAGGTTTAAAGCAGAGACACAAAAAAACCTTTTAGCATACAGAATCACAGAAGAGTTGAGGTTGGAATGGATCCCTGGAGGTCATTTGGCCCAACTCCCCCTGTTCAAACAGTTACCTAGAGCCAGTTGTTCACCACCACGTCCAGAAACCCTATGAATATCTCCAAGGAGAGAGACTTCACCACCTCCTTTGGGCAGCCAGTGTCAGTACTCAGTCACACTCACAGTAAAAAGGTGTTTCCTGGCACTCAGAGGGAACCTCCTGTGTTTCAGTTTGTGTCCCCTATTTCTGGTCCTGTCACTGAGCACCACTGAAAAGAGCCTGGTTCCCTCTTCTTTGTACACTCTCTTCAGGCATCTATGTATATTGATGAGGTCTCCCTGAACCTCACCTTCTCCAGGCGGAAGAGTGCCAGCCTTCTCAGCCTTTCCTCATATTCTCAGGGGCCCTTTGCTGAACTCTCTCCAATATGTCCAATATATCGCTCTCATGTGCTGGAGAGATCAGAAGTGGAATCAGTTCTCCAGGTATGGCCACACCAGTGCAGAGTAGAGAGGAAGGATCATATCCCTCAACCTGATGATACTCTGTGTAATACAGCCCAGGATCCCATTTGCTGCCTTTGCCACGAGGGCACATTGCTGGCTCATGTACAGCTTGGTGTCTATATAGCTTGATGCATACTCTCACTCTGGTGACTTCACAGAAGGACTTACAGTGCCTCCACTAAACACAAACTGAAAGATTTTGAAGCCATGAGAGACTGAGGCTGAAATGACATGAGTTTGTGGCAATACTAAAATCTCAACTATTATATGTTTCTGCCAGATCTTAAGTTGATCACTGCAGGACATTCCTAAATTTTGTTTAAAGTTACTGCATGACATGTCCTTAGAGTCAGTTATATGATGGGAAAATTTTTATCTTGAAATCTCTAGCTTCTTGGATTAGTCCAAAAATAGATGCAAACAGATTGCTTCCTAAATAATCCTGTTCTGGCAGTGTGGAAGGACAAAACTAAATTCAAGATGTGCATATCCCAGGCGTAGTTCTACTGACATAGTATCCAATTTCAAGCAAACAAAAGACAACGCAAGCTAGCCTCTCGGTTTAAGTAACACTGAAAGGAGTTAGGAAAATACAGTCTGAGTTTTAAGATGGTGTAGAGGTCCAGGATTGCTTTTTTAAATGATGTATGGATGATCTGCCAATAAGGGTCTAAATCACAGCCATTCTAACTAGCAGATGTAACAGCAACCGTAAGACTTCTCTTGAACTTCTGGACACGTTTCACTTTACAGAACAGGAGAATATTATCAAATTATTTTTTAATTAGGGATGTTAATACCAAATTTAATCATCACTAAACAAGAGTATTCTTACACTGTAGGAGTGGTGGAGAAGTAAAGATTCAGTCTCTTCAGAAATCACCCAGTTTCAGAAAGGGGAAGCAGGTAAGGAAGTAAGAAAACCTTCCTGTTCTAGAGACAGAAGACAGGACACCTTGACAGAAAAATTACTTTATTTACAAGAGGGCCAATGAAATCTACAATCTTTTCACAGTCTGAAAATCTCTGCAGTTAGAGCTTCTGAAGAAGTTTATTTATCAGCCTTTCTGATGAAAGAATTAGAAAGGTATGTAACAAAGATTCTGGAAAGCAGCAAGTTCTCTTAGGGCTCTCAAAAGCGGGGAAAACCCCTTCAGTCAGTATTTTTTGAAACTGATTTCTAAAGCAATGAGATTGAAACTCTGGGATGTCCTTAGAAACCAAAAGGGAAATTCTAGAGCAAGTTCTCTTCCACACACCCTAGGAACCTCCCAAACTGTTTCCTCTCTACTGTACTGTATTTCCAGCAGACGTTCAGTAAGTCTTATATGGAGATATATCTTCCATCTGTTGACTTTCCTAGAACCCACTGCTGAAAAGGCATCATTTTGCCATACTCCATTACATGGAGACTCGTGTAAGTTACATTTATATATGCCAGTGGCTTTAATTCAGAAATACTTTTGAGATGGAGTGATACTAGAAAACACTGATGATGCTCTGGATTGGTTCACAGCACCACATTACAGAGGTAGTGAAGAAGGAAGCTACTTTCTTTAGAAGTTCCAGGAACTACATAAAATTATCATGGAAGTACATGAAGCTGCATACATATTAATTAGGATGGGAATCAAGCTGCCAGAAAAGAAAGACCGGACTGGATCAACATGTGAGAGAGCGAAAATTTGTGAAGCAGCTTGGTCAAGTGAAGAGAGTCTGGTTTCACTAGTTCAACATTACTGAACAGCTGTACTGAAGGTAGAGTCACTGAAGACTCTAACAGTAGCCCATACAGTGTTCAGAGGAAGGAAGCTGCATGTATCAAAACCCTTTTTGGGATGTGCATACTCCTGTAAAGAAGCTATGGCCCTTAGCATTAACGTCCCTTTCTTTTCCTCAATCACTGCCACCCTTTCGTACATTTCATGTTCACGGGGTTGTCCACATTGTTCATGGCAGTAACCCAGTAACAGCGACAGAAGCAAGCAGGAAGAATTAAGTATCCCAAGTGGCAACTGGGAAAGCTGAAGGAATACTCTGCTGTATTTATTGCTTTTCCTGGCCTGGTATAAGCCCTCTGAGCTGGGGCAAGCTGAGATGACCCTGCTGATGAGAGAACTCTGGCTGTACTGAACACTCAGGGAAACCAACCCTTACACAAGTCAAAAAGTTCAACATTTTGAAGTCATGAATCCTTTCCATCTTACCCTTCTCTATGGCAGACTATGAAGAACTAGGAGTAATCCCACTAGTATTGTTTTTCAGGAACTTGAGCTCTGATGAGTTTTCCCCATAAATACTACAGACCAAGAACATACATGATAATGCAAAGAATATACTAATGGATGATAAGGAAGAAAAGAAGATGCTTTATCTAATTCTACAGTGTCCTGAGAATTGTGTCTCTTGGGGTGATTTATGATGACAGTCTATTCCCTGAGCCTCTGCCTTATGCCCAAAAATGGTGGCTCTATCTTTACGGTGGGTGCAGGGGAGGGGGAGCCTTGGGCTCTTCAGGGGATTTTATTCAAAGCCTCACTCCCCAGGCGTCCAGGGTGCCACAGGGTCTGGTTTTTCTGCTTGGCTAGCTTGGGTTTTTTCTTAGCCCAAGCAAGAAGATTTTTTCCCTTTCCCTGGCACTGGAGAAGCTGCAGCAGCAGTCCTTCAACAACTTTTCCCAGGTAAACTGGACAGTTTGCTTAATTCTGAGACCAGAGAAATTGGGACCTGCAGGACAAGAGTCGGTTGGGACCAGCGGGAGTAGAGGGGCCGCTCAATCTTAGCCCCAGACCTCGGAAAAACCAAGTCAGAAAGAGAAGGCACACTAACCCCACCTGCTTCATCTGCTGTGAAGAGGGGACCAACGCCAGAGTCAGGTTCCCACCTGTGTGCCTGAACTGCTGTTTGAATCTCTTGTTTGGTTTTTTGGTTTTTTTTTCCCCTGAGACAGGAGCTGTTATCTTCTACCTACCACTAGGCAAACCGGTGGGGGTTTTTTCTCTTTCCTTGACATTTTGGGTTTTTGTTTCAGTGTGTGAGTGGGGTGGGGGATAGGTAGGGTCTGACAGTTTAATATCTAGCATTTATTTACCTTTTGCCCATGCCTTATGAGCATTCTGTTTGTCAATAAACAGCTGGGGTATTTTTTTTCCCCACTTTCATCCACTAGTATTCATTTCCTACTGGCGAAAAGGGATTGTTGGAACTCTCTTTAGAGCCAACTCATTGCAGAGTGTTTTCTCCTAAACTTGTCTCTAAACTGAAACACTGTGTTATAAGCATCATCAAAAAGATACATATCCATCTGGATGTACCGGGAATAAGAGAAAGCAACCCCAAGCTGTAACCCTGTTAAAGGGCAAATGGACAAGACTTCCAAAGCAGAGTTTTCACCTTCATATTTGAGAAAACCCCACCACCTCACAACTAGTCATGCCAACCTCTCCTGTTCTTTTGTTCCAACTTGAAGCAGTCTGATATGTATGTGTATCTCTGGTACTAGGCAAGTCAGAAACTTTGCTATAGTACTTAAAACTTTCTTAAAACCATCTGTTCTCCTGAACGGTTGTATGGATCTAAAGGCAGAGTCACTGATGAACTCTGACGTACATCTAAACATACAAATGCTGTACATTACAGATAGGCAGCTATAAGCTCTAGGACAAAATACCAGAAGACATGATGCAAGTTAGAAGTTGGATTTAATGACCGCTCCATCCTCTAGAAGACCTAGCAATCCCTAGAGTCTTCACAGGCACAGATAACAGAAGGAAATCAATAAAGAAGGGCATCCCAGTTTATAGCTCTTATGTATCTTCCCAATAGTTCTATGAAGAACAGGTTTCTTGCAGGACCACAGATGAAGTACCTCCATGGCATCTAACAGATTGTCAAATTTCAGCTGTCCTCCATGAAGTTTAAATAAAGTCTAACCAACTATGTCAAATAAAGACCATGGGCTGCTACTAGTGTTAATATGCTAGCATGGCATCATATGATTCTACAGGTTATTTTCTAGATGTAGGTATGTATAAAAACAGAGGGGAAAAAAAAAAAAAAAAAGAGATGTTTCTATCTATTCATAAACCCAAAGCTGGTAAAATTTTCTAAGCTGCTGCACAGCTGCAAACTAATACTCCAAAACCTTCCTGCTCATTTAAAATTCTATATATGACAGGACTCTCAAAAGTTAGCCCCCTAAAATGGATTCGTCTGTAAATTCAGAGCTACAAATTACTCATACTCAAACTGAAAATACTGGGTTTGTAATCACTCGCAGTCCTTGCCTATGCTTTCGCAGAATGGGTCTTCTCCCTGGCTCTGCAGAAATCTAAGTTCAGACTTCTCAAAAATAAAAGAAATATTTGAGAACAAGGGAAAAGAAAGGGGAGAGGGCACACTAGGAAAGAAGAGATATTGGAGCAGTTATGTGATTTTTTTTAATTTGAGTTTAACAATCTATAACACCAAGCATGTGAACAAAAAGTCTTCAGAGACAGAGATATAAGTATGCACTTACTTAAGTTGCACTGTCCATGAAAGAGAAGTCCACAGTGTTGCCAAAAAGATTATCATAAAGAACAACACAATTTCTCATCAGAAAGAGAAAAAAAAAAAAATAGAAATGACACACTATTTCCAACACAAGAACTGAACTCTCCATTGGAGAGATATTTTAGAACAAAGTTTCGTGCTCAAATTTAACACCAGACAGCCATTGTGCCACACGAGGGCGTAAAATTATCTAAAAATAGCTAAGATTACTTCCTATCTAGGTAAAATAAAAGAAGGACCTGGATCCATTTAGAAGATGACTTTTTTCCCTGAACTCAGAAAAATAAAAGGCCATGAAAACCACGTTTTCAAGAGCTTGTGAGCAAGTAAATAACTGAATTCTCCAAGTCTGCTGCAATTGGCAGACTTAAGCATATTTGGGTTAACCAATATAACTTCTGGTTGGAACAACTTTGCTATCAAGAAAGAAGTTTGTACCAACTCATATCTCTGTCTCAATGCCAGTAATTTCATTATCAGTGGCAGCTATCAGTATTTGTTTTCTGTTCTGCCTGCTCTACGCTACCCTCAGGGAAAGCTCCAAACACGCCTGCTGTTCCCAAAGGCACACAGCAGTCACCATTCCCCAGAAGGTCCCACACGACTGCAGTAGCCAGGACAGCAGCAATGTTCTCATATGCTCTTAAAAGGAACATTACATTCATGACAAACTGCAAATACACAAAACTGAAGTTGTTCAACACAGAAATTGCTATCAGAGGAAAGGATTTAGAAACCACTGGGTCTAACGAGTATAGAAGTAACACAAGACAGATGAAATCAAGTCTGAAATGCAGTCATATAGCTGGGAATAAGAACATTTCAGCTATATAGCTGGGAATAAGAAGCACTATAAACCAGAGGGTTATCAGTTGAAAGTGAGAGAACGGGAAAAGGAATTAAATCTATCAGACCACCACTGGCATCAACAAGAGGAACCCAAGAAAAAGGAAGAAGTATTTTTTTGTTCAGATAGTAAATTATTCCTTCCTTTAAGCAAGATCCTCTTGAAACATCAACAAGAAGAAATTGTCCATATGTAAGAATGAACAACACAAGCTGAGTTAAGAAAAGGCTTTTTCAGGAAACAAGAAGACTGGGGAACATCTTTAATATAGGAAACTGTAAGAATTTAACTTCTAAAATTATCAAAATAAAAGCTGAAATACTA
Organism: Orthonyx spaldingii; assembly: GCA_013397795.1. Taxonomy (NCBI): domain Eukaryota; kingdom Metazoa; phylum Chordata; class Aves; order Passeriformes; family Orthonychidae; genus Orthonyx; species Orthonyx spaldingii. The sequence goes on along the minus strand of VZTJ01003404.1, from coordinate 1,535,947 downwards.
TAGGACTGCTGTCTATAAATGTGTAGCATAAACACCCACCAGAACAAAAACAGATTGAGCAGCAAGACAGTAAACTTGCCAGAATTAAAAATCAGAAAATAAGTTATTAGCTGTCAGAGTACAAATGTTAACAACCTTGCAGTTATGTAAATTATCAGAAATATTGTTATATTAAAGAGGACATAAGGGTCTACCAGAAGACAGTCAAGTCCTGTAGAATAAATAACTAAAAAGTTTCCCAGTTTTTGGGAAACTATATCAGTAAAATTCAGTTCAAGATTCTCACTAAAAAAAAAATTGTTAGAGTTTCATCAGAGTCCCATCTACTAAACCCTGGGAATCAAAATTACCAAATTCAGCCATGGCACAAGTAATCAGTCAACCAAACTTCCAACCTTCAATAGCCCAGAAAGAGATAATCGAAGTTTTAACTGCAATATAATGACCAAGAGGGTGAAGTCCTGAATTTTGTTTCATTAATGGACTCTCCTCTCCCCTGTATTTTTTCTAGTGATCCTCCAAGCTTCCTGCTCTGGTACAGAAGTAAAAACCACTAAACAGGCCTCAATCTCCCAAGAAATTGCCTGAATTTATAACATAAGTAAAATAAGTTATTTAAATAATTGAGGTATGTTCAATCATCCGTTACAACCTTAAATATCAAGTGATTTCAGGTGAGGGTCAGAACCATGACAATACCTTCCAACAGAAGCAAAACCATTCTTACTTTGGGGACTGGACTTACTAGCTCATTTTGAGAGCAGTTAGTAATTTGAGCAATTTAAAGACTTCAACTCCCTGCTCCAAAAGAAATCTAGTAAAAGGAAATGTCTGTTTTGGGGGAGATTTCAGTAATGTGTTTTGGGGAAGCTTATTGCTTTGTCTTTTTAAAATGCTCCAGTGCTTTTACACAGGTACTGAAAACAAACCTTTAACGTGTAGAGATTACTGAACGCAACAAAAAGGTTACATGTAAAAGACAAGAATGGTATAGTTTATTCCATTTCTCTAAGTATCATATTCATTTCTTCTCAGATATGCGAGTGGGGCTAGAAAAGATCGCGTTCTTAGTTTCATGTTATACACTAATAAAATAAACATTACTCGTAACAAAAAGGTGGGAGTAAGGTACATTCTGACACTTGAAACCTGCAGTTTGCCTAAGTGACCTAGCAAGAGCTAATAAAAAAAAGTAACTCCAGCTAAAGATATCTCTACTATATTAAGATTTTGAATGTGATAATTCTATTTACATATAATTTGATATTTCATTTGAGTTCCTTTTCAACAGTTAACATGCAACAGGGCTAAGTATCTATAAAGCTGTGGTTCCACTGTAGTTTAAACAAAACAGGTCTTTTATAAAGTCAGTTCTATTAGCTAATAAAACCTATCTACTTTGCAATGTCATTCTATTAAACAGAACTGGAGCACATCAAATGTTACCATGGCAGTATTTTCTTCCTAAATTTTAATTTAACGAACTCTCACAAAACATATATTACAGCATAAGGATCATCTGTCAGCAAGCACATATACTTCACTGCTTTGAATCTTACCTAGAAATCTCTGCTTGGGAATTCTTCTCTCCGTCAACTGTAAATGGTGATGCTCCAGTTAATAATTCATACATAAGAACACCAACACTCCACCAATCAACAGCCTATAGAACAACAGTAATTATGTATGTTATGATACACTGAAGTAAAATTATTAACAAAAGAAGGAACAAAACAATGCTTTTAGAAAGCAACTAGCACAGGAAGAACCTACCTATCAATACAAAGGCAAAACAGGATACAGTGAAGCATAAACAATGTTTGTACTGATTGAAGGTATTTTCTGTGATAAATTAATTTTACATTGAAATCTCTCCACTTCTTCAACTAATTTCTCAAGCTGAACTCTTTCCACTGACTACTAAAGTTCCTTTTGTTTTCCCACCAGAATTCATTTTTATTTTTACTATTGTGATGTGATATGAATTCTAATACATACTCAAAATAACAGAGGAACCTAAGGCTTGCTAAGAAGCAGTGAAACTTGAACTTTTACAAGATTGAGAATGAAATTAAGGAATGTTCAAGAAGTACAATTTAAGATTACAGGCCACAGTTAATCCAGGCACCTGCAAATGCTATGAAATCATAAAATGGTTTGGATTGGAAGGGACTTTAAAGATCATCTTGTTCCAACCTCCTGCCATGGAGAAGGACACTTGCCACTGGATCAGGTAGCTCAGACTCCTGTTCAACCTGGCCTTGAACATTTCCAGGTTTGAAGAATTCACAGCTTCTCAGGGCAACCTGTTCCAGTATCTCATCAGCCTCACAGTAAAAGAATTTCATTCTAACATCTAATTTAAATCTCTCCTCTTTTAGTTTAAAGTCATTCCACCTTGTCCTGCCACTACATGCCTTGGTAAAAAGTCTCTCTCCATCTTCTTGTAGGCTCCCTTAAGGTGCTGGAAAGTTGCAATTAGGCCTTCTCAAGACTGAACAATTCCAATTATCTCAGCCTTTACTTATAAGAGAGGATCTCTCTAATCACCTTGGTGTCTCTCCTCTGGACTTGCTTCAACAGGTCCATGTCCTTCCTTGCACTGAGGACTGCAGAGCTGGATGCAGCACTGCAGGTGGGGTCTCAACAGAGGGAAGTAGAGGGGGAGAATCCCCTCCCTCACCCTGCTGGCCACGCTGCTCTGGATGCAGCCCAGGACACGTCTGGCTCTCTGGGCTGTGAGTGCCCATGGTCGGGTCATGTCCAGCCTCTCACCCACCAGCACCCCCGAGTTCTCCTTGTCAGGAGTCCTCCTGCTCTGATCTGTTCATCCCCAGCCTGTGTTGATACCAGGGGTTGCCCTGTGCCAGGTGCAGCACCTTGCACTTGGTCTTCTTCAATCACATGAGATTTGCATGGCCTCTTCTTGAGCTTATCCAGGTCCCTCTGGATGATATCCCATCCTTCAGTTTTTGGTTGTTGTCAACAATGATAACGATAATACTAATAACAACAACAACAATAACAACAAATCTTTAATGTTTAAATATCTGGACCACTACTTGTCTATTTAAGGTCCTGAAATTTTTCACTTAGGGAATATCTGTTTCTGTCAGATATTTCAAACCTAAGAGATTTTTAAGGAAACTGCTTAAAAGCACAGTTCCTTCTAGTTATTAGATCTATGACATTTCCAATCCTGAACACAATTTCAGCCAGCTCATGTTTCACCTGTTTGCTGCTTCACTCAGGCAAAGCTTTCAGAAAAACCATGTCTCCAACATTCCACTGCTGCAATGGATCATGGGTAAAACAGGGGGTTTATTTGTTAACTTTAGTAAGGATCTGGTACAAGCCTCGTTATTCCCACTTTGACAGTTTACTGCATTTTGGTTCCTGTTACTTTCCCTGCTATCCATTCTGCATGGGCAGCTCCACGGGGCACAGGCACTGTTCAGTTATGGTCATCCAGTGCCACCGCTGCGCCTCAGGGGCCTTAGGGAGATGGACCACGGTAACACATGGGATATTTGGCTTCCCATACACTGAACATATTATTCATATCTCTCATACCTCGTAACTTACAAAATATTTCTCTCTTTCAAAAGGAAGGATGCTACTATGAATAATAAAGGAAGCAATTTAGTCCTTTCCACAAAATTAATTACAGGTGTTTGAACTTCTCAGGTTTACAGCCATGAAATCTGCAAATCAATGAAACTTCTGCTTTGTTTATGCTGGCAATATTAATATAATACAGGAAGACAACTAGTGCAATCATGACAATTTGGCCACATATTTTATTTGGATTTGCTTCAAAATACATAGAATCTGATGTCTCATATATTCAGCCAAGAGTGTCTCGAAGAACTAGCTGAAGAAGTTTCTGTACTGTTACTAATTATCTCTGCAAATATATAATTCTCAGAAAAAATCCCAAAGAATTTCTTCTTGGGGTGTGTTTTTCCAAAAGAAAAGGAAGACTTGCAGAATCAGAAATCAAACTTAAAAAAAACCCAAACCCTGAAGTACTAGAGCAACTCCTTAATACAAGCACTGCAATCATCTAGAAGAGATTACATATGATAAATATTGATTAATGAGAGCACAGCATACTAAAGCAAATTTGTTTTCTCTTTTTGTAAGGTCTTTGAGTTGCAGTAAGTATGCAGTAAGTATAAAATTAAGTATAAAATACACTAAAAAGCTTCTAAAACAACAGTACGACATTGCCAATGGTAAGGTAGTGTGTAGTGTAAACAACTAACATCACATACATAACTGAAAAATCACCCCTATTTATCAGCTAACATTCACTATCAAACTGTGAAGCTATTCCTTATAGAACACTGTATGATTCTGCACAACATCTGGTGAAAATATCAGACAGAACCAAAGATAACAGAACAGAGATTCCTCTTTAAGTCAGCGACAAGACTGAATTTGTAAGCTTTGAGAAGCAAGAATCATAATTCAAGGTGACTGAGAAATTGGAGAGATGCTCTGGAGGTGGCATGACTAAACTAAGAGAGTGCAGGAAAGAGCTTCAATTCTTAAGTTTTTAAAATTCCATTTTTAATAGCAACTCAGCAAGCAGCACAGTATAAAAAGATGAAGAGGTTGTAGTGGAATTCAAGGTGGGTGTGAGACAATGACTAAGTGAAAAGACAAAGCACACTCTATTTTATGTGTAGTAGAAGAATCAGGGAGGTCATTCTGCTAGACTTCAAACTTCCAAATCTCAGCTGTGCCCTCTACTGTGCTCCCTAACTGAAGGCAAACTCAGACCAAAAGAGACACAGAATGCAGAGAGAAGGAAAAGAAAGAACTTTCTCAGGCAAAAGTCAGACTTTTGCAGTTCTTAAGACAGGCTGCCATGAAAGGAACCACAATCAACTACATTCCATGATCCACAACAGAAAGACTAGTCAACTCAGTCTACAGTAAAAAACCACAGAGATTAAATACTCTCCAAAACTTCCCAATATAGTGAGCAATCAGAATAACTTATCTAGGAATATTGTAGAATTATTTTGGAGACTAGGGTTTTTTGTTTGTTTCAAAAATAATCTGTTAATTATTGTTGTCTTGATCTTTTCTATCAATTACTGACACTTTATTGAGTAATAAAATTTGAGTTGCAAGCCAAACAATTAATTTTTACAATATGAGAACACTTATAACATTAGCAACCTATCCCATACCTCAATAAAGATAACAGATTTCTCTGATGTCCAATTTAAAATGTATATCAGAATTAGCCACAAACCAGTCACTTTCCACTCTTAACTAGTTTTTTATGTGAAGGCAAGTAAGTGTCAACTAAGTTTATTGTCCCACAGCATATTCAGTACAAATTTTGAACAGAGCACAAATAAGCCTCAATACCTTTATAAATACACCTTTTACTTCAGATCAGAAGAGGAAAATGCAGCAACATACAAATGAAGACACAGGAAACAATCTATTTTAGGAAAACCTGAAATAACGCATGCTTAAATAAGATAACATGTCATACTTTACAAAAACCACTCAAGCTTAGCAACATGTTGACTGAAGAATTAGTTTATTTTCAGTAATAAACTTAGAACATACCTTATCATGTCCTGTGTCTCCCCCTCTCACAATATCTGGAGCCATATATTCTATTGTTCCACAGAAGGAATATGCTCTCTCGTTCTAGAAAAAAAAATAAAATTTACATCAAACAATTATATTATACAAATAATATGGGATAGATATGGCTAATAGTTCCGAGATGCTGGCCGCAATTCTTCTCCAAATAGCTCAGAACAGCTAGCTAAATAATATTCCATCGTATGTAGAGATGTATCACATAATGCTACAGAATATTTAGTCTTCTACAAAAAATAAAATGTCATAAGTTTGTGTTGCAATCTAAGATAAGCACACAAAAATTAATCTACTAGTATTTTAAAAAACTCTCCCATTAGTCTAAACGATCTATACATTTCAGAACTACACAAGATGCCCCAAGTAACACAGATATACATTCTGAAGGCTGCAATACCAATACTCTAGATAACAAATGAAACTTCTCATTAAACAAGGAATTTCACTGTAAGATGTCCAATTTGACTAAACTGGATACAAGATCCTTTGGGTTCCCCACATTTAGGAATTCATTATGACCTCTAGAAAAGTTGTTTTCTTTCGCAACAAACATATATAAAAAACAACATTCTCTCAAGAAGAGACTTGGAGAGAGACAAGACAGAGAAAGGGAAAGGCAGACAGTGTTGTAAATTTAATTTTATTCTATGCACTGAATTATTCTCTTGACTATGTTCAAAGCTAAGCTGCTTTCACAGGCATGTATAATTGTTCCCTGGTAGCGATTTACCTTTGAGGTCAACATGAGGTCATGCTGTACCTTGCTAATGACGAAAGCACATGTGTTTGGGCCATGCAACATTGTTCCTCCCTTATCCTTCATGCTTCTAGCATTTTGGGGAGAGATCCTGATAGGTCCTTTAAAGAAGAGTGTTCAAAAAAGCAAATATTTCAAAAGTCAGGTTTTACATTTGTAGATTCAGATTTGGAGTTTAAAACAGGTGCTATATAAAAGACTACACTAATGAGAAGATGCTTCTAAAAGTAGAAATAGTGCTCTGTGCTACCCTAAGGCATAAAAATTAAACAGTCCAACAGCATATTATTAAACTGTATTTCTTAAAATACATATACTGTGACTGGTTTTTTGGGGTAAAATTCTGAGTTCAAAATAGTTATAAGGCCTCAATTTGTTCAAATATTAATATCGAAATATTAATTTCTGAGACAAAACCGCATAATAATGAACTTTTCATGATTCCACTTTCTTTTGACACAACTATTGTTTCTCTGATAATCTTTTCCAGTACCTGTTCTCTTAAAGAAATATAGTGTGATAAAAAGCATAAACAAAGAAAAATGTCAGAAATTCCTAGCCCTCCATCAGCCAATCTAAACCTATTCAATCTCTCTGTTCTTTTTTCCTTCAAGAGGGAGGGAGGGAGGGAGGGAGGGAGAGAGGAAGAAGGAGGAAAAGGAAAAGCAAGGGGAGTGGAAAACGCAGAAAGAAACTGTTCTTCACTTGCTACCTCTCCAAAGAGTAAAGATAATGCAGCCAAAGTGGGATATCAAGACAACTCTCTGAAAGCAAAGCACTCTGACTCCACTATAGATTGACACAGATTTGCCTTCATAAGATACTGCAGAAAGTTCTGACTTCAAAACAGTTGAAGCCATAAAATCCAGACACTTCTTTGTTCGAAACCTCTGTTGATGTTGTGGTTTATTAAGTTACAGGCTTCATCAATTACACCTAGCTGTTACTTATAAAACACAAGTTTTAAAGTATGAAGTTTCACTAGGAACACTTAGGTAAATTTGCTGCTGTTAAATATGTCTCTGACAGGAAGTCACTAATAGTTTCCACTGTTATGCACTACATGTGGGTTTAAAACCATTTTCCAAGAATGCTATCTCCAATAATCTTTCTGGTCTCCTGGGTATGTGCAAGACAGGGATATAGTGGAGAGAGTTTAGGAAAGAACCATAAATATCATTTAGGGAACCTATGAGGAAAGGCTGAGAAAGCTGGGAGGGTTTCACCTGAAGAGGTGAACCTGTACATTCAGGGAGATCTCACCAATGTACAAAAATGCCTGAAGGAAGTATGCAAAAAAGAGGGAGCAAGGCTCTTTTCAGTGGTGCCCAGTGACAGGACCAGAAGAGGAAACACTTTTTTACTGTGAGGGTGACTGAGCGCTGGCCATGAAGGTTGTGGAAGACCCATCCTTGGAGATATTCAAAAGGCTTCTTGTGGGCAACCAGCTCTAGGTGACTGTATTTGTGCAGGGGGTTGGGCAAAATGACTTCCAGAGATCCTTCAACTCTGTGATTCTGTCACAAAATGGCACTGTACGCTGTATTTCAACATCCATTTGCAAAAGCACAACCAAATCCTATTTTGTACCCCCTCCAAATTTACATTTCATTCAACTGTATAACGTGAATCCAAATTCCAAAAGCCACATTATTAACACTTTCATATTACAAGATGTAAGACAAGAAAGGATGTTCTCAAAAAACAACTGAACTTGGATTACCTGCAGGTGAAGGCTCACTGAACGTGCACATCCTGCAAATACTTGAGCTTAAGAATTTTTTTGTCTAACACAGAATGCTCGTTTTCTTCCCTCACTCAGCATGTCTGCCTTAAACGTTGTGGTTCTCTCTTCCGAGTTGCAGAACAACAACCAATTAGACACTAATGGACAGAAACAGAAGTGTGGCTAACCCATAACTAATAACTCAGTAAGACAATACTGACGTTGCCTTTGAAAGGATGTCATTATGTTTGCTCCAAATCAGCAAATCAGTTCTCTAACGTTTACATTAGATAATCTGGGGAGACTTTTAGTCTTCTAGCACACAACACATGGCTGATTTCTTTATCTTTACCAAGTTCAGCATCATTCCTGAATGTTTATGCAGTAGCATATCTTTTAGTAAAGGTAAATGAAGTTGCTACTTCAAATCAGTCAGCTGCTTAAGAGAGCAACAACTTGTCATGAAGCCATTGACAGAGCACTTTGTTAAGAGTTCTTGAACAGTGAAAGACATTCACATGGACAGTCAGGCAGTTCACTTTGTTAAACCATCTTGCTATTAAATTAAAAAAACAAGTTATATTTCCTTATTACTTTGTCTTTGATGAGCTACATATTGACACAGTGGCTGTCCCAATATATATTACCATACTGTTTCTAATAAATACTGTAGTACTACACACAGGGTAGATGTATAAATTTCCCCACACCAGCTACAGCAATATTAAAAAACATAGTGCACTGCATTCTTTCCAAGTTCTCTGTTATCATTCTGACTAATCTAAGCATCCTAGGGAATTGTAACTGCTTTAACTTGCCAGGGCAGTTTCAGTATATCTCCACATAATTTATTTTAACATCCCATTTTCCTTCTCCTGCACCAAAAAAGAAAGGGCACTGAGAGCAGCTTTAGTACAGAGCATTAGAACTCTGTGACATCCAAGAGATGTGTAATGCAGATTAGCATTTATCCTGGAAGACAGCCACTTCACCAAAAAAAGCCACCTCAGAGCAGTGTCTTCTTTGCTAAGACTGTATACCCCAACCTAGGCAGCTTGACCACAACTACACCAATTGCAGCGATCAAAATACCTAGTTCCAAAAATCAATCAAAAGTGCTGACAGAAGGATGGCAATCTTGCATCACCATATTCTTGATGACCTTGTGGTATCATCACTTGGGTCTGCTTTATAACCAAGGAATGGTAGGCAGGCATTTGAAACTACCTGAAAATGTAGAAAGCATGTGTGGCAAGCTTTCTACTCAATGACAGAGGTCTTATGCCTTCAGAGTTGTTTAATGATCTCCTTCAACATATTAAAAAAAAGCACATTAACAGCAACAAAAAAAGCAAAAAGACCAAACTCTGTTTTGCTGCAGAGACTAATCACACTCACCACATCTACAGGTAAGGCCTGACTGATGAAGAAACTGTCACTACTGTCATAGAAGGATGTGTCCCTTAGAGCACACATCCTAGCCTACAATCATACAAATTCAGTTTACCAACATATGCAAAGGTAGTCCAGTTATTAAGTCTTGCAATTGCTCAACAGGTTGTAACAGCATGCGGGACAAGAACTGCAATTCCAAAGTGAATCACAGGAATTAGATGAGACTTCAAGACAGCCAAGGTATTACTCATGCTCAACATGCACTTAAAAGGCTCATCTCTACTGGGCCAAACTGTCTTTTTGCAGCCAGTTCTTTGGAAAAAGGGCTACTCCACTATGTCTGACTTAAGAAGATACTGTGCTGGATGGATGGTGTTAGTGCCACAAAAGTCACACAGCCCAGAAAATGTCTGATTCAATGTTTTAAGGCATCCAAAAAGGGCACACAACCTGGGCAAAGAATTAGTGACAACAGATTCTGGATGGGCATTTCCCAACACCTGGAGATGAAGGCCTTGCAAGTCTCAGAGAGCAGAGGACCTGATCCCAAGGAACTGTTACATAGTATTGTAACTCCTTCAATAGGCAGAATACTATCAGTTCAGGGTGTCAGCAACATCAAATTAATTTCCCTACGGAAACAGAGATCTGCATACCTGAAAAGTGCCTTTAGAGTATCTGGCTTAGAATACTGGCATACTCCAAGTACACTGTTCTGGACATGTGCACAAGACTAAGAGGAACATCTATTTGCCATACAAATACTGCTTTGGGAAAACACTTCCAAGTTTGAGCAATTGTGATTTTAATTCCAAAGTGTAAATGCAGGTGTGGAAAGCACTCAAGCATCTTAAAAAAAATAATACATCTTCAAATGGCAAAATAACTAACATTTAAATATACAGTCTTTGAAGTACTTCTTTAACTTGATGAACTTCATCCGAACAATATGTGCCACCACTGCTCCAACAGACACTTGAGTCATAAAATGTTATGGCTTATTTAATTCACAACATTATTCACAGACCTTATTTAGACAGAGGATTAGCCAGGTATTCACTGAACCCGTTCTTTTCAGCATTCAAAATTAGGACCCACTTCTACAACTACATGAAAGGTCATCTTTTGAAACACAACAGACTGCTTTCTGTTCTCTGACTACTCACTGTACAAATACTTAGTTCTCAGCTTAGTTAGACTACTACCTGGAACATCAGATATGACACATTCTGAAACTGTAATACTATCATATTCCTTCAAATCAGTCTTAATTTAGGAAGGCATATGAAAATTGGCAGAAAGACCTCTCACAGTTCAAAGATGTGATATAGGTTTAAAATGGAGGGGCAGGGGGGAATCTTGTTTCAATGAAGCCCTTGCTATACTGACTGGTTTCTCCTTTTTACTCACTTTTTAAAAACAAATTCAATTATTTTGGGAAACTTATTGGTGATAATCTCCAGACTTAACACTGAGTAATTAAGCTGTCCATACCAGAAAGTATAACTTCCCCCAAAAAGTCTCTCAGCTGAAGACTGTTGCTTCTGTAGCTGTAAACTTCTATTCATGACTAAAACTATGACCTTTGCAGGAGACAAATGCGGAAGAACAAAGACAGGCAAAAGGTTTAGTGGTACACTAGACTGCTCTGCTGCATAGAATAAAATCATAATGAAGACTGTAATATGAAAATGAAAGTTTAGACTAGAGCCAGAATGGTTGCAAAGGTCCACTAGTTTGAAATATTATCATATGAAGAATTTACAAAAAAATATAGGGTCATGTGAGATTAACTGAACATTCAATCCTGGTGGTTGTTTCAACTTGAAGAAGCCAGTTAAGTCAAAATACCACATTGGTTACTATGCCTCTTGCCACAGCTAGACTAACACTTCTACTTCAAAACAATGCTACTGAATTTTTCAAGCAAGAATGAGATTTGCCTGCCAGCAGATGCCATCAGAACAGGCAGTTAAAGGGGACAGCAAGGGCAGATAAATCTTGCACTGTGTTAAACCAAGAAACATGCAAACTCTGCCTCTGTGACCCCAGATCAAAAGTCAATGGAAGGCCACACCCTCACCTAATGTCAAGTGGAGACTCGAGAAACCTTTTACGACATCTGTTTGCTTTCATGGTGCAAGTCAATTGCAATTCTACAAGCAATTATTTAAACCAGTTCCTGATAATAGATTTTAAAGCAAATAACTAAGAGTAAAGAAAACAAAAGTCTCAATTCTGCAGACAAAAAAAATTCAGAAACAACATGTTACTATGTGAGAGGAATGCAAGTCAACTTGGATGAACAGTTTATACTAGGTTCTTCTCAAAATTCCAATTTTTGGAAGGCTTATTTTCTAAAGCATTGTCTTTTTGAGAAGAGAGAAATAGTAGTACCAAGAAAGAACAGTATACAAAGCAAAACCTGAAAAACTCATTTTTCTTCGAAGAGAAGCAAAATTACAAGGTATGGAAGAGTACTAATTCTAGGAAGAATTCTGCTAGCTGTTACTACACCCCTTCAAAAGTTTGTTGTTTTTTTTTTATATAAAGTCATATAGAACATGTCAATTAAACATTTATAGTTACAGAGAGCTCCACATGTAAAAAGTAAAGGAATAGGAGTGGACAATTTTGCTTAAATGCAATCCATCTGGTTCTAGATTCATTTACATTTGGCTGGGAATCTCTTGTCATGTAAGTTTTTCACACCTGGCTGCCCAAGTTTCATGGAAGTAAGGTATTTGCAGTAATTCAAAAGAGAAAAAAAAATTTATGAGAAAAATGGCTTAATGACAACAGGAGCATTTGCTCTTAGGAAGTTACTTGTTTTCCCTTGAAAAACAGAATCAGAATTTTTCTGATTTGACTAGCAACCTAATATCCAATAGAAGATACCAGACTACTTAACACAGAGATGGGTATTTCTCGCCTAAACAGGATCTTTTTTTAAGTGGTATATTACAATTGGAAGACAGTATCCTTAAAGCAGTCATTGGAAGAAATCATGATCTGTCTTGCAAAAATTCTTAACGGTACTTTAATATTTTAACATCAAAATCTGGACAGAAACTATTTTATGCTCTGTCTTCTGCATTATCCATCCATGCTGCAAAAGCACAATCTTCCTTGTGATAAGCACTGAAAAGGGAAATCTCTTGGGCAAAGGTTCAAACAGTCATCTGATCACTGATGACCTGGTTTTGCAATTAAACTAGTCCAGCTCAGTGATGTGCCTTTAGAGTCTTTGGTATGTTCTTAATATTCAATTTCAGCATAGTTAAAACTGAGCCAACTGAAGTATACCAAACAAAGCAAAAAGGTTTTGCCATTGCTTCATTTCTTTTTCCAAAACTAATTATCCAGACAGATCTATAACCCATGTTAACTTCTGTGGACTAATTTCACTATTCAGTTTACTCTTACTTCTTCCTCTTTGGAGAAATGCAAATTTGCTCCTTATAACTTTGTTTGTTATGCCTACATCAATGAACAATCCTTTAACTAAAATACAGGCGTATATCATAAGTCATCTGAAGTATGGATAATTTTACTCATTTTTGCAAGAGAAGGCTCAGTGTTGCACGATGCACTGTCTAATTGCAATGATTTGACATTATCACTTTAATTGGACAATTATAAAGGGTTTTTAAAGTTAAATGCATAGCTAATCTACTAGGTCACTCACATGAAATGACAGTTGCTAAAGCACTAAATGAGTCAAGTTGTAGTCACACTTCTCCGTTCTGGATTAAGACTGTACTTAGAATGTGTAAAAATCTCTTCCTAGTTCATCTACCAAAACCCATAGTGGACTAATCTCCATTTAATCACTTTTCCTTCAATAAAATGCCCTTTAAAATCTTTTAGAATTACATACTCATATTCCTTCCCGAACAAAATCTTCGCTCTGTCATCAAATAAATGAAAAACAATTCAACAGTGAAAACCATTTGAGAGTTATAACTAAATTTGCAACTCTGATCAAGAGATTTTCAGATGAAGAAACAATATATATAAACTATTCATTCTACACACCAGATAGAAGTACACAGACATCCAGCCAACTCTCTTAAGTTTCAATTCAATCATCCCTCATACAGAATATTCACTTTTATATTATTTATTGCTAAGGCATTTGTATGCTCACAGACACACTGTTTGAAGACTGACAATATTCAGTATTTACTATCTAATCTTTTTAAACTTCATTAAGCAAACACAAAAACTTCAGAAAAAACTTAAGCTAATGCAGAAGATGAGTACCAATGCAGAAGAATGGAGTACTTCACTATACTCTGGAAGAAAGTGTACTTTACAGGATTTAATTAAGAAGAAAAACATTAATTATTATGCATGGTCAAATGGATCACTTTTACAGTAATTCAATGCATGTGTTCATATTACTTTTTCTAAGACATAAAGATTTCCATGTATACTAAAATATGATTTTTGGTGTAGTTACAGAACTAAAGGAAATGTGATGGGAAAGAAAGATTTTAAAAACTGAAGTAGCACCTTAGCAATACACATCAAAATTAAGACTGGACCAGAAGATTAACTTAAACTGACATTGACCAAATCAAAACAATTCCAGCACAGAAGCAGAGCTATTAATGAGCTAAAAACATAAAAATATGCCTAAGCCAGAAGATAAAGATAACACGCAAGAAATATGATGGGAAAAAAACCCAAAACAACAACTTAGGAGTTTCAGGTTTTTTAAAGATAAATGTATTACAAGATTTAAAAAACAAAAACAAAAAAATAACACTGAAGTGATTTCACTTGTGCAATGAACAAAACACTGCTGTAGAAGTTTCAAGTCCTACCAATTCTCCATGTCCCCAGTAGTAACTTTTATTAGTGTCATGTGCAAATGTACTTTGAATCCCAGTCAGACAAACACTCAACTGAGATGGATGAAAACACAAGGATAAAGTTGTCTTTTTTACTCCAGTTTTGTTTACAATTCAGTTGAGATTTTAAAATCATAAAAACTACCCCTAAATTCATCACAGGGTTAGGAACACAAATGCCATAAAAAGTAATCTTTTTCTAACTAAACTAAATCTCTTTCAATCTCTTAATCTATTACCTAATCCCATTCTATGGTTAGGCTAGTAAAACTGTAGGTCTTCATGAGCTTTTAAATAAAGTCTGCATCAAAATAATTTCATACTTATATACCTTGTGATACTTACCTACCCTATGTGAAAATTTCTTTTTATTGACCTACTTGATTCGAGTCAGGTTATTTCTTCTTTTTGCATGTAAATAAAAGCATATCACTTCATTTTAAAGATAACACAAAGGCAACACCACTGTTGATTCAGTTGTAAAAGACAAATTTCAGGTTTTAACAAAACAGTAGCATAGAATACTTTAAAACTCTTAAAGCTGCACTGCTTTAACTTGGATGTTTAATTCTTGCATGCTACTTTCACATAACAACTGTAAAACAGAATACTTGACAATGCACTCTTCACACTCTTGCTTCAGTAGCTGCATGGCAGAAATCAATAGGTGTCTGTTTTACTATAAGTCACAGGCATTTGCTTCCTTTCACTCAAATAGTGCTTAAGGAAAAGCAGCTTCCCACCTCTCCACTGCTGAATAGTCAATCTGCTGTAATTATTGTAGTCCTGTTAGATTCATTATGTGCCCAGGTACATGGAAATCTTTAGCAGTCATCAGATTATAGCAGAGACAATGAAAATATTGAATTATGATGTTTTCTAGCAAGCATCCCTAACTACAAGACTATCCAAAATTCATAAATACATGGTGACAGATTTATCTCTAATAAGAACTCTAAATATAGTACATACCTTTACTCTGATAATTTTCATACACTTTTAATAACCTAAATATATCTTGTTTCAGAAAATCAGTCCAAAGAGGGAGTTACTAGAATAAATTCCACCTAAGTACACAATTTTAATGGCCAAGTTCTTGCAAGAAGCAGGTGGACCAGGAAAGACATGTGAAGAAAGGGAGAGAAAGGAAAGTACACTGCTCTGATTAAATTGCAAATGCTATACTCTTACCTGACTTACACAGTTGTGCAATTTTATTTAAAAGTACTACCCTAGTGAGCATGAAAACAGACAGAAAGCTACACAGGCAAATTCTACCTGTTGTAAGTTCAGAAGTGTAGGTTAAGTATCTATTGCAATGAATTTTGAGTGTTCTAGTAGTAGTTCAGTTGTCTACAGAGAATACAACATGAAATGTCAACTTCTATGTGTAAATGGGTCATTTTAATCCTGTTTATGTTCAGTAGCTAAATTAAAATAGCACACATGAAAACTTTAGTCAAGTGCAGAAAATTTCTTAGATTTTGAAAGCAAACAGCACAACTGCAATTACTTTTTTTGTTAAAAGAAACATGAGAAATGTTGAGATTTTTTACAGAGGAGACAAATATAAAAGGTGAAAGAGAGTAAAAGAAGAAATATAGCTAAATGAACACATTTCTAAGATATATACTGAAAACAGAATGGATTAGACTTAGGAGATGTTAATATTAAGTGACCAAAGAGCAAGATTGCTTTATTTAATGCCTAGAGTAAGAGGAATCCAATTCAGAGTGTGGATAAAGCAAACAGATCTCTGATGCCTATCCAAGTCCTCCCCTTTCCTTGCACTGCTTGTAAATGATGTGCCAAAGGTGAGCACAGATGAGATATACTTCTTAAAAACAACTGTTTTGAGACTTTAAGGTTCTGATTCATTATGACATTGTTAACACAGTGAAGATTTACTCTTCATTCAACTTTGACTCAGAGGCTGGGGGACTGCTCCTTTTTTCTCCCCTCAGTGCAGTAATACCTATACTTCACTTTGTTTCTTGTGCCCAGCATTGTTTTTCTCACAGCTCTAAGCAGGTCCCACTCTCCCTAGTCACACCTTTTCCTATCATTCTTTCCTGATGAAAACTGCATCTCTCTGTGCTTACTCTCTGGCACTGGTGTGGCAATCTGCTGCTAATCCCCCCTCATACCAGTTGAACCTCCTCTTGCTTTCATGCTGTAACTTAAAAGAAATATACTGACATAATCTCTACTATTTCCCTGCTTCAGGAAGCAAAATTTAATATCTTTCAAAATGGTCCCTTCTAAATCCTACCAGACTCCATTTGAAATGCAAATATTCTAGAGGAAACTACCAGCTATTTTTAGAAAACCCTTCTGCTGCTTCTAACAAAGACTTTTAGATCTGCAGTCCCAGATTTCAATACCTCTGATAACTAATGTGAAAGCCAAAAAACATCCATTTTAAAATTCTCTCAAAAGTAAAATTCTGCACAATTTTGACTCTCTGAAATCTAAAAAGCCTATTTGGAGATAGAACTGTACCTTACAAATAATTAACAGCTAACATCAACAGTCAGAGATCACTATGTTAGGTACTATGTACGTATTTAATAAGAGATAAGCTTTTATCCTAAAAGCTTGCAATTAAGCTTATTAAAAGTGACACAAAGACATGAGAAAAAGACAAGATAATAATACATTAATTATTATTAGCATAAAGAGGAGTCATAGCATACCATTTGCCTAGTCATTGCAAAGAATTAGCACAGTCAAGTATTTTTTTTAAAAAGCATCTAAAAATGAAAACGTAAGTGACTTTTTAGACTTATGAGGGTCTTTCCCTTTCCAAGGGCAAGCAGAAGAAAGTATGAAAGCTTTTCAGGGAAAATAGAACAAAAATGTATGACAACACTGGCAGACCTAAGACCAATAAACTGAAAGCTCAAAACTTAGTGACACAGACAACTAGATTTTGTTCTATGATGTAGGAGTCTGGAATGTAGGTTTTTCCACCCTTCTCAAATGTGCTTAGGATTTCAATGAGACTTTGTCATCTTGCTCAATTCTGTCCACACTTCCTGGAGAGCCAAATACTCACCTCATCAGTAAGAAACTCCTTACTTAGACCAAAGTCTGTCAGCACCACATGGCCATCAGAATCGAGGAGAATATTCTCAAGTTTTATATCTCGATATATAATCCCCAACTGCAAACAGAATATAAGAAAAAGTATTTCCAAACAGTGTAACTACATCAAGAAGAGGTTGTTGAATGCATTTAAATATGAAGTTACCAAAATTCACATTATTAATGTAATAATGTAATCTGACATACAAAAGTTGCACCTCAAAAAAGGCAATTTTTAGAAGCCTTTGAAGAAATAACTTTAAAATTACATAAAAATCTCGGAAATTACACTGCGCATTTATGTCTTCAAATTTAAAAGACATACTGTATATCCCTTGAATCTACAGGTGACTGAATATTTGCTGTTGAGTGCAAAACTCAGTTCAGCTTTCAATAAGAATGAAAATGGATGCTTCTGTTATATGGTCTATACATACATGCATGCTTTGTAATAGTCTATAAATCTACTTATTACTTCTGAGAACACTTGTCATGTCTACAGTTGTACTAGAACTCTACTATTCAGTTATGTATCTACAATGATAACTGAACAATACAACACAAAACTTGTTCATGTTCACTACAAATTAGTTTTACTGACATACACTGTTTCACAAGGATTACTAAAAACGAACAAATCATTTGTCAATAACACTACTCTTCATCCTGCAGACAAAAAATTTCAGCCTTAATCTGGTGCACAGGGATGGACACTTCATTGGGCATTATTTCTAATTACACAACTAATGTCCCATTGCTAGATAATGTTTTAAATTGAAAGTAACTATCTAAAACAATAGTTCTCCTTACTAACTTTATATGATACAAAAAGAATACAGCTCTAAGTCCTCAAAATCAGCACCAGAATAAAGTTACTTTACCTTGTGGAGATGTTCAAGTGCCAAAACAATTTCTCCAATGTAAATTTGCACCTCATTTTCTGAGAATCTCTCTCTGTGTGAAAGATGAGTAAACAATTCTCCTCCATTTATATAGTCTAAAAAATAGAACAAAGAACCTTATAATTTCACTTTCCAAAATTTTATTTTCTTATTGGATTATTATTAGGTACTTTGTAAGCTATTTAGCAACACATTCTACTATCAGATGCTTTTACTTTATTGTAATTCACTAGTATTTCCTTATGCTGTACAATACTCAATTTCTTTCTTAGAGGACTGAGGGAAGAACAGACCCACTTTTGAATAAGCAGCAAAACCATAAAATAAACCTCAACTACTCCTAAATTATAAAGATGGCGTTTTTCACAAAATCAGTCTTCTAGTTATCTAGAAACATGAAAAGAAAGAAGTACAAATGATATCTACAAACAGAACCCTTGCAGACTCTTATGATTATTCTGATGAGCAACAAGGCAGACTGCCAAAGAAAGGCAATTCAGAAAACAGGTATTAAGGGAAATAATCAACTATGGACAATTACCAAGTTTTCCCTTCACAAGGGAAACCTTGATGGAAAAACCTACTGAAGGAGATTATTTCCACATGCACTCCCTCATGGAAACCACACTTTCATTCTTTGCAGGCTATGACACAAGGATTTTCCCACAGTAAGGGAGAGGGGGAAAAAAATAATTATTACAACAGAGCTCCACTGTAACACAAACATATTTTAGATGTAGAGCTGTTTATGCTAGTAGTGTACATTACAGCCATTAATTTGCAACCTCACAGCCCCCATTACTGTATTTGAGGTCTGCATACATAGAGCAGGGAACATGACCCACAACATCTTACTCAGTATTTTCTTGAATGCTCTTTCTATAGATTGTTGGTATAAGACATAAATCCATGAAAGGAGACCAATCCTATTTTAAGTTAATAGTTTGAAGGAGAAAGCATATCTACAAATTACACACATTCTGATCTCTCTCCACTTTTCAGTTCTCCAGTTCTCTCTTTGAAATGGAAAATGAGTGGAACCAAACAATGTGAGAAGGATTATTTATCTAAACCAGTAAGCAAATGAAAATATTTAATGA
Source organism: Orthonyx spaldingii (assembly GCA_013397795.1). Taxonomy (NCBI): domain Eukaryota; kingdom Metazoa; phylum Chordata; class Aves; order Passeriformes; family Orthonychidae; genus Orthonyx; species Orthonyx spaldingii. The sequence goes on along the minus strand of VZTJ01003404.1, from coordinate 1,516,487 downwards.
AGATGTGAATAATCCACATTTTGTAACTGTTTCCTTCTTTAAAAAAAACTTCAGCATGTAAAAAAAGGTAACAGAAACAAATTTTTTTAAATATTCCTAGCCAGAACTGCTAACTTAGTACAAGGTAAGTATTGAATTGCCAGGCACTGTTCTAAGGACTGTGATAGCTCCAAACCAAAGCTGCCACAGGAGTGGCACAAGTTTAATTCTATCCAGGCTGTAACCCTAACCACAGCCCAATGCAACCAGCCTTCAAATTCTTGGTGCAAGATCAAATGCATCACTGACATAATGGAAAAAAAAAAATTCTGGTTACTTCAGTATAAACTCCACCTGACAGTTCAGATTATTTAGCTATTTTTTAAAGTATTAGAAGGTTAACCTTGCGTGACAAGCTTTGTATAGAACTGATGGTGCTCACATGGATACAACACTTTATTCGTTCAATATAGCTTAAAGCCAACATAAAAACTGGAATCAACTCCCAACTCTGCTTTCTGGAAATCTGGCAGAAATGCAGCTGCATGTCTGTACTTGGTTCAGCCTAAATTCATATAGCTATGTAATCTGACAGCATGAAGAACTGTACTAAATATTGCACTGAGACTCCAATTCTAAAACCTCTAAAACTAAAATGGCAGGTTGCTCACACACCAAATTCAGCCAAGTACAAAAACAAGACAGATACTGGTTTTCCCTAAAATCCAGAGGCCTCTGAAACACTTAAATTCCAAAACTAAATTGAAGTGATTTACACAGACTTATATAACAAGACATGAAAAACTTGTAACAAACAGTTTGGGATTTTTCCCTCAGGGAGTAGTGTGAAGCCAATTGATTTATAAAGTAACTTTATGTCATGTTAAGTAAGAGAGATTTTCACTGTTAGAGAAAGTCGTTAAAGTTTTTTTTAAACTAATTATTCCTATTTTCTGCTGAAAATGAAGGAAAAAAGGACCTTTCTGGCCACAACAGTTATGCTGAGAATGATGCAGAAAAAGAAAAAACCAAAACAAAAGGCTGTAATTGTATCTTAGCTATGAACTTCTTGCTTCAAACATCACCTCAACGTTGTGTTATGGTGGACACGTGCCCAGTCTGCGCTACCTGCTTTGCAACATTCTTCAGGACTACTGGGCTTGCCCCTTTTTGACTCTTATGAGAATATAAAATATTTTAATTTTCTTTCATACAAGAGGCTTTCATGGCCTTCTAATTTTTTTTATCACCTAAATTTCCCCTCTACTATGTATTTATTTTTAGGCAACTACATCTATCCCAGGTTTGAGGGGGAGGTTTTGTTTGGGTTTCTCCCCTTTTTTTAAAAATATTTCTAATGGGATTTTGCATTTTAGCAAAAAATATCTGGACTTAAGGAATGGTTCTATAATATTTATAATAAATGTTCACAGTTTCTCTCATTTAATATTTCATTTTCCCCAAGTTATTAAATATAACTTTAAATCCAACATAAATTTCAAAACCTTAATTATTAACAGTTACTACCAAGGAATCACAAAGCTATCCATATATTTCTAACTATTTATTTGTGACAATCTTTTATGTATTTCTTTAATGTCCTAGTCAGAGGAATTTGCAAGAAACTATATTACAATATTCAACTCTCATTTTCAAAAGCAGTCTAGTGAATACTCCATTTGAGTTCTACATATTTATTATTTCACTGTAGTATATGAAACTAAGGTATGTGCATAGAATACCCTTCTAAGAATTGAAAGCTAGAGGTGTAGATTCACTTAATGTTAATAAAATTTTGCTAATTTAATGCAAATCAGCCTGTTAATAAAGATTAAAAAATTGATGTTCTGGACAAAAAGGAATGCAAAACATGCACTTCAATTAAAAGACAATTTACTTCCTCAAACATTTCACTAGAGAAGCATATTATGAATCCAAGCCTTAGATCAATCATTCGTTTTACAGTTCTTTTAAAATACTCTGAGTAAGAAGGTTTTAAAAATTGCTGGCAATTTTCTTACAAATACACCTCATACACCAAACACTAAATTTGCTGCTAATCTGAAAGGTAGAAATATTTCTAAAATTAGAGTAGTACCAAACCTTATGAACAAGCTCCACTTTCAGAACAGAAATGTGTGATTTTGGATTGTCTCTTAATACCCAAAAATTGAAACATGCAGGCATCTCAATACTCAAAGGTCAAATTATCTCATAACAAAATGTTTAACAAAGCAAATGCTTCCAGGTCATTGATGAATATTCATATACATTTTTTGCTGCATATAAGTCACAGATAACCACTACCCCACTCAAGTCAGAGTAGCACACTGAAGCTCCAACAGGAAAACCACAAACACAGACACTGCTGAAGATGAACAATATTTTACTTCCTATGCTCTCTCATGCAATCGCCAAACACACTGTACTTTAGACCACATGAAAAAAACCTTATAAAATACTGAGATAAAAGGGCTTTTTTGATTTTTTTTTTTCATAAGAACTTGAATCCTGAAGACTACTCACCTAAAATGAGATGAAGCTTTGTATCTGTCTGGAAGGCATAATGTAACGTGACCAAAAATGGTGATTGTCGAATGTGCTCCAAGACTTGTCGTTCTGTCCTTGTGTGCTCAGTTGTTTTGGCTTTTTGAACTATTGTTGCTTTCTTCAGCACTTTCATGGCATACAGTTTTCCAGCATCATGGCCGCTTACTTTCCTCACTAAGAACACTTTTCCATAGGCTTAAGATGAAAAAAAACCCAAAAACAAAGAAAAGAAAGAAAGAAAAAAAAAAAAAAAAGAAAGACAAAAAACACAAGTTACCTACTTGTACTACAGATCTGGCTGATACCATTATTACTTTCAATTACTCATTGGTATGGGAGACAGTAATCATGCAGGCTAAAAAACTACCAAAACACTTTCCTCTTTCAGATTGACCTCTTCTGAGAAAAATTTCAACCAAATGAGCTTCGCAACTGAGCATTGTAACAGTAGGAAAAGCAATCGAACCACTTCAGTATTTAAAAACAATTTTAAAATCTGATGCTTTCTTCCTTTGTAATAACCTAAAACATCCATACCTAGAATTAAGCAAGAGTTCCAAGTAAGAGAGATGCTATTTCTGTGTCTTTAAAATGGTCTGCCCATATTTGCACAACTAATATACTTTCATTACTGGTTTTACAGCACTAAAGTTACAATAACCCACAGAAAAGCCAATGAATTCTTCCCACCAGTATTTTGTACATAGGAGCTTTCTGAGGCTCTTGTACTGGGCTTAAAAGAACTCCTGGTAATTCTACATAAATTTGATACCTCTACTAGGCAAACCTGTAGAAACAGTAAAGGTTAGAATTAGTGTGCAGTTGCAGGGCCATGATCTCACTGCAATTATAGAGATATGGCGGGACAACTTGCATAACTGGAATACTGTCACGGATGGTTACACACTTTTTAGAAAAGAGGCCAGCAAGGCAAGGTGGTGGAGTTCTCTTTATGTAAGACAGCAACTGAAACGTATCAAGCTTTGCCAAGGAGTGGATGAAGGAAGAGCTAAGAGCTTATTGGTAAGAATTAAGGGACAGGCTAAAATGGGTGACACTGTTATGGGTGTTTACTACAGGCCACCTGATCAGTAAGAGGAAGTAGATGAGGCCTTCCACAGACAGCAGGAAGGAGCTATCACAATCACAGGCCCACGATTCTCAACCACCCCGAGAGCTGCTGGAAAGACATCACAGCTTGGCATCACAGCCCAGGAGATTCCTGCAGAGTACTGATAACACTGACACAGGTGGTGAGGAAGCCCACAAAGAGAGATGTGTTGCTGGACCTTGTATTAACAAACAAAAAAGGAGTGGTTGGGGATGTGATGGCTGGAGGCAGCCTTGACTGCAGTGTCCATGATGGGGTGGAGTTCAGGATCCTGCATGGAAAAAGCATGGCAACAAGTAGGATTATAGCCCTGGATTTCAGGAAAAATAACTCTGGCATCTTCAAGGGCCTACTTGGAGCAATCTCATAGGTTAGGTCTCTAGAAGGTAGGGTGGATCCTAAAGAGATGGTTAATATTCAAGTAGCACTTCTATGCTTAAGATCAGGACATCCCTGTGAATAAGACATTAAGCAAAGGGAACTGGAGACATGCATGGATGGGCAAGGCACTTTTGGCAAAACTCAGACAGAAGAAGGAAGTTTACAGAATGTGGAAAAAGGGTCAGGCCACTTGGGAAGAATATAGGAATATTGTCAGAGTATGGCAGGTATGTGTCAATGAAAACAAACGTCCACTTGGAACTAAATCTGGCAAGAGATATCGAGGACAATAAGAGGGGCTCCTTCAAGGATATCAGTAGCGAAAGGAAGACTTGGGAAAATGTGGGCCCACTGCCAAATGAAGTAGGTGCCCTGGTACAAAGGGTAGAGAGAAAGCAGAGGTACTGAACACCTTTGTTTCTTACTCACTGCCAAGGCTGGCCCTCAGGAATCCCAGACCCTGGGGGCTTTTCTTTGGTTGAGGATAGGGTTAGGCAAACCTGACAGTCACAAATTCATGAGCCCTGGAGGGATTCACCCATGAGTGCTGAGGGATTTAGCAGATGTTATTGCTAGATCACTCTCCATCATCTTTGAAAGGTCACGTAAAGCAGGAAAAGTTCCTGAAGACTGAAGAAAAGCCAATACCACTCTAGCCTTCAAAAAAGGCAAGAAAGAAGATCCAGGAAACCACAGGCCAATCAGCCTCACCTTCATCCCTGCAAAAGGGATGGAACAACTCATCCTGGATATCATATTATATATGATGAGCATGCAGAGGAAAAGAAGGTTATCAAGAACAGTCAATGTGGATTCACCAAGGGGAAATCACGCTTGAACAATCTGGCATCCTTCTATGAAGAACGAGATACAAAGATGATTAGAGAACTGGAGCATTTCTTAAGTGAAAAGGCTGAGAGCACAGGGCCTCTTTAGCCCGGAGAAGACTGAGAGGGGATCTTATCAATATGTACAAATATCCTATGGATAGGTGTCAAGAGGATGGGGCCACACTCCTTTCAATAGTGTCCAGTGTCAGGGTAAGAGGCAAAACACACAAACTGAAAAGCATCAAGTTCCATATGAATATAGAGACAAACGTCTTTACTTTGAGGGTGACAGAACACTGGAACAGGCTACGTGGAGAGGCTGTGGAACTTCCATCTCTGGAGATATTCAAAATCCACTTGCACACAATTTTGTGCAACACATTCTGGGTTAACCTGCTTTAGCAGAGGGGTTGGACTAGGTGGCCTCCAGTGGCCCCTTCCAACCCCAACCACTCTATGATTCTGTAATAGACACAACAGGACATTCTGTGAATGAATGAGTGTTACTTTTATAGACGGCAATAGTTATAATCACTCAAAGGAATCAGGAGGAGGGAACTATGAAATGGTTGACTTAGATTAGGATACTTAACAAGTTGGCTTACAAAAAGGTCTTAAAAACACTAAACAGTTATGGGTGCGAAGGGGGGGATCCTCTAAAAAATGAAGAACTCTATTAGAAGAGAAAAAGCTAAAAGGTTAAAAACAAATATTCATCTTTTTCAGAGAAAGCAGGTCACCACAAGAATTCATCCTGCTTGATTCAGTCATATATGAATAGTGAGGAAAACAATCTTCTTGGTTTAGTAAATCATCCAATGCAACAGATATTGAAGTTGACTGCTGAAAACTCTACCACATTATCAAAATACTAAGCAGTTGAAAAAATAAAACAGCAGAGAAAATTTCAAATAGTAAATACGTAATCCACATGAAATATCATAATAGCACAGAGTGTTAGAACTGAGAAGAAAATACCTGAAGTTACCAAAGATAACCTTATGAGAAAACATCAGTGATAGTCAAAAAAACCCCAACAAAAAAGAGAATGTTAGAAACGTCAAGAAAAGCACTGAAGTGAAGAAATGACACAAATGTGCCACCCCTATTCAACACAAACTCAGAAATCCCTTATGCCGTGTTAGAAATCTTTGTGTGCTCCTGTCTGGAATGAAGCACACTATTTTGGGACCTTCTGCCTTCTGTCCCCAACTACTCTTCTCCCATCAGAAAAAAAAGTACAAAACATTAGAAAAGGATAAAAGAATTCCTCTAAACATAAATGGAACTAAACATACTTCCATGCTTTATTTAGCCTGAGAAAGCAGAGTACTTAAGAAGATCATAGAGAGTTAGAAAAGAAAAACAATCTAAGAAGGTAAGTAAAGAACAATTTTCATTATTTTTGAAACAAAGTAAGACAACAAATTAAATCATTAGGTATCAGCATTAAGAACTATGCAAAGCACACAAACAAATATGCAGTTAAGCTGTGGAACTACTGTTACATGATACTGCAGCTGTCAAAAATGCAGATGAATTCAAAAAGATTACATAAATCCCTGAGGGAGAGGAAAGCACAGCAAGTGTTGCCAAACACTGAAGAGAATCTCTGGCTCAGGCAGAGCCCAACCTGCAGGCTGCAACAAGCTTACTAAGGAAATCATCACTGTAAGCCTCTCCTTAAGCCATCATGAGACAGAAAAACAAACCAGCTGGTTGTTTTGTCCAACCCTTGTAACCACCTTCACTCTACTTTCTCAGAGAGAATGTTCAAATATCTCAAACCTGAAAATACACTAGACAAGTGTATACTGTCCTTAGGTGAGACATTCAAATTTAGTTGGCCTTTAAAAATGCTATAGCATACAGAGCTGCCAATAAGCATCACGTGCAACTCCAGATTTCTTTCTGGATTTTTTCCAGACAGGTAATAGAGAGTTTTCAACTACCAAAAGACATGTGAGCTTTTTTCCTAGATCCGAGTTCTACTTCAGTGAGCATACAAAACTGATACTGCTCATGTACTGAACAATTCTTTCTAAGAAGTTCCTTACCTGATTCATCACACCCTAAGGAATCATGCTTCCCTTCTTTACAGAACTCATTATCTGCAAAAAGAGCTTTCATGACAAAGTTTTCATAACATATCTCTCAAGAATGGGAAACAAGAGTCAGAATAGGTGACTGTAAACATCTTTCTATTTTGGGAGATGTGAAGGACAGTCTCAAGATTTTGCATTTTGTGTTGCGTTTCCAACTGTGTAGTTATGAGATCTCGAGCATACATAAGCTGGACTGAATGGTCACCAGCTACTCATGAAGAAATGGATAAAGAGAGATGTAAAAAGATTACTTTAGTAAAATAGGTATGAGCCATAAATCCTGTCATGATGCACAGATACAGGTGATCTGAATGAAGGTTATACAGACCATAATATTGTGACCACCGTAATACTGTTATGCATATACATCATTTTAATGTTATTTATCTGTTGTCCAATACTGGATGTGAAATTATTTTTAGCATCTGAAAAAGAGATACCTACTACTGAGATCACTGTTTTAAAGAAACTGCTTCCAAAAGTAGTATTTACATCTTTATAAGGAGTTACTTCTCAAAAAAAGTGTAGACAACACTTCTGCATTTTCTAACATGCAACAAAAATAGTGCAGAGAATGGCGTTAAATTGCATTTCCCAAATGCTTAAAGAAGCAGCCCTAGTTTTCACCAGTTTTCAGCTGGAGCTTGAAAATGAACTTTCCTGTGCCTTTTTGAAAAGCCCAGTCTAGAGCATTAAACACAAGTTGCCTTAGGTTCTCAGGAAACAGTAATTTTATCAAAAATGTAGGAGAACATTAAGCTAAATGAAAATAAACAAAAGCCTCATGATTTTAACCCTTGGCTACCTGTATCTATAATCACACTTTATAAAAACATATAATAATGCATCTTAAGTGAGAGAATGCAGCACCTACTACAGATTTACATGTAGTATCAGAGAAAATTATCTGGTTAGTGTAATAGCTGTAAGGAAATCTCAAAAACAATACTCTTGTTACCATAAAGACTTTGCAATATAGAGCTTTGCCATGGTACAAATTGTTTCTTCAGAAATCTGAAAAGGACTGACAGAACGATGACGATTCTCAGCATTTTTTATGAGAATAAATCTTAAGTGGCACTATTTTAATCAAATGACTCATAATATATTCAACACCAGAATCTCTGATATCACCCTAAGAATCTACTTAAAAGACAACACTGCAAAAGCAATTTATTTGAGTGGCAGCAAGGAGAGAGCACATAAGTTAATTGCAACACTCTTACCTGACAATTGTACTTCAGTAAAGCTTTTTTAATTTCTCAAAGAGCAACATTTTTATGTTCATTCTCATAAAATCTAATGCACATCTCATCTACTGCCAAAGCAGAAATATTCAGCCAGCAATATATGTCCCATAATGAAACACACACAACCACCAAATACCCACCCCCCAAATTCATTGAAAATACATTAAATGATAGAAGAACTAAAAGACTTTATAATACAGACACAAACTACATTAGACTAACCTTGCAGCTTAAGAGAAAAAAAAAATTTAAAGAGTAATTTTTAGTTGCTAATTTATATGGATATCAGCCTTTATGATGATTAAGAAATTTCACACCAGCAATTTATATCAAATCTCCACTCAAATTGTAAGATAGAAAAATATAATTGGGTGCTAAAACTTCCCTTTCACTACTGCCCTTACTGTGAATACAAATTTATAGTAATATATGATAAGTATATATAAGCATACATGTAAGTATACTTAGACATAAGTATATATATAAGTATTCATATTCATAGTAATACATATCATTATTCTAAGTAACAATTCAGCAGGTCATGAGAATATTCTAAAATACACACTTGCTGAAAGACAATGAGTTAAAAATATGAGATATTCTTTCTTTGTTCTTTCTGTACAAATGCAAGCATATTAAGGCATTGCATCACACCAGCTAATTCTTACAGAGAAAAAGGAGTGCAATTCTTATTGTTTATACCACACTGGATGGTTTCTGTGGACTTCTAAATTCATCAAAACTTGACACTTGTACCCAGACAGTTTTTTAAAATTAATCTTTTCAAGAGTTAACATAAGATACACCTCTTTCTTAAATTAATTTTCTACTGTCAGTGTAAGAATAATCATGAGACTACAAAGGAAAAGGCCCAGAGGTACAAAATATTTAAGGATTGAATAAGTTTCATTGTATTCTTGCATGATATATGCCTAATGACATCTTTGCTCTGCAATTCAGGTTTAGATTTAATCTGCCTAAGGAATTTGGAGGCAGAATGCTCGCTGTGCTTGTATCTGTCCATATGAATTGAAAATTGGGATGTGGCAAAGTTCGAAAAGCATATAGCTCTAGCAGCTAAAAATGGGGGGGGGAAAGCCAAACAAAAACCTTAACAAATCTCAAATAATAGCATTCTGAAGAATATTTCCAATTTTTATTGCCTATGACCGAACTATCAAAACCAAGGCATTCCCTGTCATCTTTCCTTAGATATCAGGTAGGCAAGAATCATTAACAAAAATTTTTCAATGTTATTACTTAGTTTGAGAACAAGTTCCCTCTCTCATTAAAAAAGTGAGTGATGATTAATATGGAAGGCATAAAGTGACAGGAGAGGGTAAGTTGCATCTTAAAATGTACTTTATATCAGCATTTTGCTTTTGTTTCTATTTTGCTTTTTTATCTTTTAAAAAGTAAATGTTATTACAGCAAATAGTTATGGCAGGCAACATATGCCTAACTTTTTTTTTCTTTTTTCAAGCATGTAAGTTTTTAGAAGTCAGCTCTCATATGCAAGACAATCCACAACTGGATAAAGATGCCCTTAACTTTTAATTATTACAAAAATTACAGTAAGTGATTTTCTTCAAAAATTGTTTTAAAAGTACCTCATACTGCTGAAGTTTGATGAAGGCAGAAAAACTAACCAAGAGCTGCCTGGGATCATCACCTTATTTTTTTCTTTCCTTCTTAAAAGTAAGATTGTTTTTGCTATTTTCTCTGACATTAGTTCCAATAAGAATCTTTGCTATTGATCTCCAATTTAACATACAGATTTTTTCAGAATTCTCTGGTGGATTAATAGGACAAATTTGTCCAAGTTCTTAGATTGAACATAGCCCCCTCTTTACAATTTGTTCTTCATGCAGAAATCTCATCTTCCATTTCCAAGCCCTGTCTCCAATTAGCCATCCCACCTACCATTCTGTACATATTCTAGCTGTTCTCAGCAGAAACTGAAGCAAAATATTTAATTGGAGTTTGGAATTATTTTTAGACACCCACTAATTTTGGCTCACTCTCCTGAGCACAGTATTGCCACTTCTTTCTTTTTCCTCCTTTTATGAGAGAATATTTTATATTTTCTTCAATATGCTTTGAAAGAACTAACTTCATTTCACAGTCTTAACTTTATCAGAATACTTTCTGACCTCTTAGATGAAACTTCACTATATGTTCTTGTATAACAAGATTCTTGAAATGGTTATTTAAATCTGACATTCATCCCACTGATTTTGTTCCCTCCATATGAATAAATCTTTCAGATTCTAAGGTCCTCCACATTCAAGGTGAATATCCTTCCTATAGAAGCATTTAAATCAAAAAGATCACGTATAAAACATTCTCTCATATATGGTAGTTACACTTTTGTTTCTCATTATTTTTTATCTTCACTAGTGGACTGTAAGTGCACATGCTCAGGAACCAATTGTATTGTCTCTTTGTAACCACAGTCGAAAGAGTGAACAAAGGTGGCATTTATTAAAGTTCAGTAGAGAAAAAGGAATAATCCATTGGTAGAAAAATGTTTGAACCAGAATGCATTCTACAGTGTTTTGTTATTTTAAAAACACATTTTCAAAGAATGAAGCAAATAAGCCAAGTGGGCGTGCATAAATCAACACAGCCACCTTCTCCTGTTGTTCCTTTCCTGGCTTTGGGAAGCAATTAAATTACTTTGCTGAAAAGCAACCTTCTTCTATAGAACAAACTCTAGTTTTCTTTGTCACAGGGAGAAAAGCTGTAACTAAATAGCAGGGACAAGCTGGAAACATGGACAGGAAATCTAGAAATTCAAGGCTATACAGTAACAGAAAGAGAAGGACTTCAGCAATTTCCGAAAGTGTATACTGAGTGGAACACAGACCAGTCAGAAGTCAAGCCAGTAATACTTTGTTCCTAGAGCAACAAGTACATTATTAACAGCTACATTAACAGTGCCATACTGTCATGTATTTAATTTTACTGATGCTACTGATTTCTTCAATGGTTAAGTTTATTCTATTACTGTCCCCTTAATGCAATGTAAAAGGATCCAACTCAAACTCTTGCTTCCTTGTCCTTCCAGAGAGTCAGGTCAAAACAAGAAGGTATATAGTATGATACAATTTCGATACCAAAAAGCAAAATGCAACAAACATGCTTCCAACTGAGTGTATTTATTAGAAGAAAACAGACAAACAAATGTAAGAAAGTAATTCAAATTAAAGAAAATATTAAGTATGAAATAATGCCAAGCCATAGCATGAAAAAAGTTATGCCAAAAATGGCTTCCACAGGAGAAACATCAGCACACACAGATACTATTTCAAATAATTTTAAATGTTAGTATTTTTAAAACAAAGCTTAAAAACGAAGATTTAAATCAACCTTCACTGCTGTTACCTGAAAAGAATCACCACTGAGTCTGTAAGAAACTATCACAATTACATATCCTTAAGCAAGGTATCATTTAATTTAACGTGTTTTGAGTATCTTCTATGGTTATTCCAGTTGCTTCACAGCAGACTACACTTAAAATATTGTAATTAGTTTAAATAGCATCTACAGTCATCACTTAATGTAACTGTGAGGTTTCAATATATTCTCCCTTGCATCACTGTAGATCAATTAAGTATTTGTTTGAAAACACTCCATGCTGCATAACTCCTCAGTGAAGCATTTTAAAACAGCATCACAGCTTTATTTAGCATTAGTTATAGTACAGTACTATCAGTAAAACCTAAAAGTTCACACCAGGCTAAAGCTTCCACTGCCAGAGTAAAGACAGCTTTTGTCTATTTGCTTACAGCAATGCCCAGAATGTTTCTCAAGTTAGGATATTAAACTTCATCAGCAAGAACATCTTAGGTTGAGGAATCTCTGCCACTGGAGGCTTTTAAGAATAAATCCCCACCAGGGGTGATGCAGGTATAACTGACTGTGTCTTGGACCAAGCAATTAAGGGATCTATTGGAGGTCTGACCTCTCCAGAATCCTGTTTTCAGCAATTCCATGTTGCAGCAAACATTGCCAACTGACAGATGGTCACTTACCCAAAGGCAAAGAGAACCACCTCTATTCTGATCAGGTCATTGGCATTTAATGCCATCCAGTAATTAGCAAGCAGCAACCTCTGACACACCTAGTGCATGAGTCTTAGCTGTCATAGGCTTGAGACCGAACAAAGCTTCTTGACTGCCCTGATGGTCTAGATTTCTGAAGCAAAACCCTCAGGCAACAATTAAAAGTGCACAGCAAAAAAGTGAAAAAAAAAACCCATAAAACACCACAACAAATGCCAACTACTCTTCCTACAAATGTCATTCCAGCATACCCAAGGAGTCCTTGAATTCCTAAAGTCTGCAGGAATCTTTTAGCCAGTTTTTGAAATAGTTTGAGATCTGCTTAGACAGAAGACATTTCTGGAGCAACAAGACTACTGGAACAGGATGAAGTCAGACAGGCATGCTTACTCAACTTTTTTTCTACTTCACACACACACACACACACAGAGTCAATCCCATTGTCAACCCACTGAAGTAGCCTTTTCTGAAAAGGGCCTCTCAAAAATTATCCTGTTAACCTGAGTGAATAGGATAGCTTCGCACTGTGAGCCTAAGGACTACCTGCTATGGTTAAGACTATTCCCAGACAATGAAAATTTGGCCAAACTGTTCATGAAGAAAAGGCATGGGAGGTAGCAAGGAATGACTTATAGCAGTTTAACAGCAGCAGACTGGGCTATTGCAGAGGTAGTGCCTAGAGACAGGAGGAGGTCAGGCTACTGCTAGTCTGAACTTGATGACTGACCCTTATGAAACCACCAACTTACTTTGCATCTCAAATGCAATAGTTGTAATATTAGTGTGATCTCAGACCAATGGCAAAGGTAACAAACAGACAAAATTCTGGTATGGGACAGGTTTTCATACACATACACACATATTTACAAATCCAGCCAATGTTTCTATCAGCAGGAGAGAAAGACATCGTCACATAGATGCATAATTATTTATAATTTCATTTTTGTCAATCCCACTCAGATCTACACTGACTATTTCAGAAAATCATGATTGCTTCTACTTAGGAACATGCAACATTTATCTACGAATATTAAAGCTTCCTTGTGTCTACCTCTAACTGCTGAAATTTAACAGCAAGGCTTCAGTTTTTTAGCATGTTAAATTTTAACTTTAAAAAATTTACTTCAGAAACAGAAAAATATCCTCTCAGGTGAGTTTAATTTATGAAAGAATCTAATGACAGCTAACAGTGAAAATCGAAATCCTTTGCTCTTTTCAGTGATGTATTGGGGAATTACAGTCTCACTGCCAGCCATTAATGGCTGATAATACCCCAAAATTTAATATCATTTAACTAGCATAGAACTCCTGCAGACCTTGATGATAGTCCACCTTCATGATTATCCCAATATACTCAACAATGCATCTGAGTTAATACTGACCAAAAAAGAAAAAGTGTAAACACCCTAAAAAGAATAAAAGCCATTCCTTTTAGTCTGTATATAGGGCCTGTCCGTGTGTCCCTTTAGCAAAAGAGAAACAAAGTTTTTTTGTTCATTACCATCAGTAATCCTACAGCATCCTAGAAATCTCCAACACTGTGCTGAAACCCACAATACAACAATGAACATTATCCATCTTTAAAAATACTAGGATCTGACTAGCACAGAGAGTTATGGTGCCAATAGCAACCCTAAAACAGATTAGTTAAAAAATGGAGCATCTTATTTAGAAATGTATTAAAATCACTGGTTTTTTCCCAAACATACTCTGAAAACTTAACAAAATTATCAAGATCATGCTTTAACTTAGATTAGGTTTTTCACAAACTATATTTAATTGTCACAAGTTTTCAACCATATGTTTTCTTTTTTTTAAAAAAGTGCATCTTTGAAAGTGCTGTGCTAGAACATGTGACCTCCAATTTCGTATGACATTTGTGGAAAAAAAAATTGAAAAAAACATGCTGTGCAATATAAAAGTGCAATACAATCTTCCTAAAGAATGTTCCAATTACCAAAACCTCAGCTAGGAAACAAAATCATACATAAGACTAATACTTCCACCATTTAACTTAAAAACAGTGCATCTTACCCCCTGTTCCAAGAACTTTCAGGAGCTCGAAGTTTTCAATGCCAACTTTCTCTGCATGTCCTGTCAAATTTGCTGAAGGGAAAGAAAAAATCACATCAGATATGTAGTACACCAAAACATCATTCTGACATCTTACTACAGCTTCAGTAAAAGCAAGTTAGGAGATGAATTAAATAAGCAGCACTAAGAAGACACCCCAATTTCATACTGTATTCAACTTCAAAAGCAAGGGAAAGCAATTTTCCTGCTGCCATCAGTGTAACCGAAGATATAAAATCACAGAACAATAATTTAAGCCCATCTAGTTTGTATACACCATCTTTCATTGTATCACTGGGCACCTCTGAAAAGACTCCAGTTCCACCTTGTCTATAATTTCCAATTACACAGTTACAGACAGCAATCAGGCCATCCCTTAGCCCTAGCACCCTGAACACTCTTTTTTTTGGATTATATGGTGTTTGGGATGACATAAGAGTTCAAAGAACTGTTCGTGCATTTAACAGAGGATTATTAAAGACTCTCCATTAGTATCAAGTAGAAATGACCTTAAGTCTACAGAACTCACAAGTATGGAAAAATCTAAGCTGCTACAAAGTTGTGTCCTTTGTTGCACAGTTTGGAAGTAGGAAGTTCTATGTTTATACAAATCTACACCACTCTGAGTACTTATTTTGTCTAACATACATTTTTCTAAGCAGGGATGTAAAGTCCTCTGTTTAAAAAAGGGGGTTGTGCAGAGTTGGTTTGTTGTTTATTGTCTTTTTTTTTTCTTTCCTAAGCTCCTGTAAGAAAGCCTTAAGTAGCTGCCATTTTTTCCATCTTTCATTCCTATGATAATATTATGCATCCATTTGCATCAATATGACTGCAGACCAGTCAGCAAAACCCCTCACTGAAATGATCCAGTCACTAATCCTGCCATATTCTTGGAACTGAACAGGAAGAGATTGGAACCCAGAGAAATGCTGCATCTCCAGTAACATGCTGAAGATTTGCAGTGCTGGCTGTGATTCTAAAAAGAGATCAAGTCTTAAAACTCAATCCATTAATCTAAACTGTACCATAAACTCACATTCAATAGCATCAGTAAAACCTCTTCCACTTCCATGAGGCTACACAATAAAAAGCTGAATGATAGCTAGTTTGAATTATTATGTACTTGTTTCAATGCGAGCTGTAATTCTGCACTCTCCACTTAATTCCATTTTTACTTCCATTCAGCATGCTTAATGGCCTTATCCTAAAAAAAAGTAAAAATTAGATGTCTTGAAGGTTACTGTAATATTATTTTCATAGTAAAAGGAAAAAATTACATCACAAATGTAACATGATAACTGCAAAATAAGACCCACCACGTTCTTTTTACATTATACTGAGGAAAAAAGCCATCCCACAAGATAGCTAAAGGGTGCTGCATAACACACACACGTATGATAGGACACTTGAGATAAACTCTCTCACAATTACTCCCTATAAAGCAAGAAGTAAAATTATCCTTAATTAAAAAATAAGAATAACATATCTTCAAAGTTATAAGAAAAGACAAACAACAATTCCCAGAAAGTGTTCCTCCCAACATTGCCACATGGCAATGGCTTGCTCCAACAGCCTCAGGTGCAGCGCTCAGTCCACCTCTGAAGTCATACCACAAAAAAAGCAAGCTGAAGTGCTTGTTTGTGCCATTTTCTAATGGCAGCCCTAGAGCAGTTCTTTGTCTTCATCTGCTGAAACCAGGTGCAGCACTGTGACACTCTAGCAGAGATGGATGAAGTGCAGTTTCCCCAGGATGAAAGCTGTCATTCCAACATTTCCTTCAACTTGCTTTCAGAAGCATAAATCTCAAAAGATCAATTCTTCTATTCACCACTCGCTCCCAGGAACCTGAATGACCATTTTTGGAGGACCTTTCACCATGGATGCTCTCTGCAGTTACAAAACTGTTCCCAGACTGAGATGTTTTAAAGGACTGCAATGAAACCACTATTACTACTATGACTGACAGAACACTGAAAGGTTTCTCACACCTCGAAGACATCACCGTGCTGGAAATGGTATCAGAACCCAACCCAACAACTGCTTCTGCAAGCTGCACAGTCCATCTGTCAAGACTGCAATGGGATGTACATTGGTGCACAGAAAGCAGTTTTGAAAACAGAAAATTTACTTCTTTGTGCACGTTTTTCTTCAAGTGCCTTGACACATCAGCTGAAGTGTACCAAGGAATGGAACAAAGTTTGGACAGGAAGAAAAGTACTGCCCAAGCCAACAGGATGAGAGTTTCTGCTTAAATAATATGAAGTTACACATGACACAGTACTATAAAGGATGGTTGTACATAATGGGGGGAAAAAAAAAGCTACCAAATCCCCTTGGAGATTAGCTCACTGCATAGGTGCATAATTAGAAAAATCTTGCATTTACTAATGTTCTTCTGCAGTCCACACTAATCAGCATTGCACCAACATGGTTAAGAAGAGTATGCAGCTGCGGGAACAGCAAGAGATCACACATCAACTCAGAAACAAATAGTGAAGGGAAAGGCCAAGACATCACAGCATCCATAAAAACAAAGAGGAAGCAGAGGTACTAGTCATAATCATTACCTCTAAAGGTAGAAAAAAAGGAAATACTCAGAAATACTACCACTGCAAAGACAAGCCTCCCTCCACATGCAAGGACACTAGAGCACAGAGAGCAGTGCTGTTGTTCTCAGTCCCCTGGAAATAGGGCAGTCTGTTTATCCAGAATAACATTTCTGCTTGATGGAGGATCTCCAGATGATGTAAGAGACATGACTGTCATCTGCACTACACCTGAACTTTGAGACGGCCAAGAGTGAACTAAGAACTGTGCAAGCTGGTACTGTGCAAGAATTCTATAAGCTTTTAATTGCACTTCTATGATTTTGAGAAATAATATTTCAACAGTGTTTGCTTTCAAGTTAAAATGTGGTCTGTCCTCTGTTTCTGGACTCCACCGCATACAGGTCTTGAAGCAGACAAACAAAGCCAGAGCTTCCTCTATTGGACTAGATCAAGCAATCTTCTAAAACAACCTCTGCCTGAAAGCTGAAATGTGTCTCTGCTATTCTCTGTAACACGAGACCAATTCTGCTGTTTTATTGAGCAGAACAATGAACCTCAGGCAATTTTAAGAAGAACAGAGAAAACAAGAAGGAAAACAGGATAGAAGACATTCTACAATATTCCAAATATTAGGTTGCAATGTCTAGTACCAATATCAACTTGACCTTAACCTGTTGCTCCAGAGAATGGCCCATCCCTACTCACCTAACAGATCTACTTAAGTCACAGCATCAAAGAACAGATGTTGTTTTAAAATTTGTATGTTTATGCCTTACTCAGAGTGGAGAGTGGGTGTTTTTCCTTGAAATCAAGCAAAACTAGCACATTCCTTTTGGGGGGAAAAAACCCGACACCGTGCAATTGAAAGTACACAACTATTATTTGTTAGACACTGAAGAAAACATATATGTTATACTGTTTATCTGCTATATAAAATTATACTTTGTTACTGGTTACAGCAACTTAGAACTATTTCTGAAGGAAGTGAAAGTATTCTGAAGTCCTTGAAATGTGAGAGACCATCGCCACCTAGTAAGGCCAGGTCACTGAACAAGAGCACCATTTAATCAGGTCAGGGTACTATCTTAAAAGCTTCAAATGGAATTCAAAAACCATAACATCTCAAGAATATTTTTCTTAGGCAAAAAAAAAAAAAAGTAGAGCAGAAATAGCACACACACAGTTCTGAACTCATGTGAAAGAAAAGAAAATGCGGTTCATGTTGCATGAAAGATGATGCAACTCTAGGGTATCAGTTAAGGCAACTGGGCTGGTAACTGCTGATTCTCTAGAATATTAGAAGCTTAAGGGTAAGACCACCCAAACTGAGAAAAAATTGAAAAATTTGAAAAAAATTGGAAAAAAAAAATCAAACTCTCGCAAAGCTGCTGGTCCCATTCTAAAAGGTTTGGAAGTCAAACTTCACACAGCCAAAGATGACAAAGACCTCTGACCTATGCTGTATACAGCATACATGTATACTGTATGGAATACAGTATGTGGAAATTCAGAAGCATAAAATGCTGTGAGAAACATGATAAGAAACTGTCATTACCATCCAGAAAACAGAAGAGGGAAGATTATCCCACCAAAGTTTTCATTTTCTTATAGGAAGCTGAAACAAATATAAAAGTCCAGACATCTGAGATAAACAATGCAGACTCACAGTAGTCTGAACTGGAAAATGCTCCATGTTAGGATCCATTTGCATTCAGCAGCAGCAGCCCTTTTTCTCTTACAGAGGTGACTTCACTATGAGGTTTATCATTACTGTGAACTAAATCACCAAGATTCAACCCAGAGGCACCTCCATGGTCAGCTAGAAACTTAATGTGTAGCAACACTATATGTCACTTAATTGCAAAAAGAAACCCCAAAAACCCAACCAAACAAAATGTAATTAGACAAGATGCTAATGAATAAAATTGCCATAGATAATCTAATGCTGAACAGAGCTAAAACATCAGCTATGTAAAGACTGTGCATATCTTTTCAAACAAAAAAATTATATCTAAGTACATGATATGAATCAACTTCAGTTTTCTCTATCATTAGTAATGGATGAAAACACCTTATAAAAATTCTAAATTGAAGGCACCTTGGACACAGCATCAAGAGTAACAAAATACAGATTAATTTATCAACAAAAAAAAGCAACTGACAACTTACATGTTGATGGAAGGTATTTCTATACTTGTTTATGCAGACATTAACTAGGAAGCTTAAGCATTATCCTTTCCCAGGTAAAGCTTTTATAACTATCTGGCCAAGCCAGCATAAAATATTTACAGATGTCAAGAAAAATGAGAAGAGGAAACAGTCACAATAGATCCCAAAACAAAACACAAACCCAAATAAACTGACTGCATGTAATGTGAGTCCTTCACAAACCAGGTCATCTGCCTACCTACAGACTGAATCAGAAGCAAAGAAATCTTAGTAGAACTTGCACCTCATCGTTGGGATTCTATGCAGGGGGAGGAGACAAAGAGCATGTTTACCATAAGATACCAAATTATGCAATGATGGGGATACAACAGAAATATTTACACGAAAAGTATATTGGGAAAACACATCCTCAGACACCCAGGCCTTGTCATATCACTAAGGAATTCTGGCAAGTGTTTTTTAAACTGCCTTCTGAATAAAATCCTAAAATGTATTAACATGGCATGTAAGACTCCTAATTCTTTTGTGGCATCAAGCACAAGCTTTTAAACCACTGCATTTAGAACACATTGGATCAAAGCTAATAAACAGGCTGACAGTGAAGGCTGCAACTATTAGTACTCATTTATAACATCACTGAAACAATGACAGCAAAATTATCAGTTGTACCAGACCCTTGTACAGATCATTTTAGCCAGGCTTGTCAGATTCCAAAGCCCGGAGGGAGGAAAACAAACAAACAAAAATCACACACACACAAAAAAACCAAGCAAACAAAAAGCCACAAACACAACCCAGGAAAGATCAATAGCCATCCTTCTTCATAATCAAAGCTACCAGAAGATAAATAACAATAAATTCCTAGACTACAAAGCATCTTTAGAAAATACTGATTGTGTACAGAGTAAAATCCAGAGATTTATGCAGTATTAAAGATGATTAATCAACTTAAAATACTCTTTATAAAGTTTCCACAATCCAAGAACACATATTTTAGTGCTCAAAAGAGAAAAGTAGAAGCAAAAGCAATCCAAGCTTTGAAATAGTCAACTATTAGTACCTCCTGGTCCCTAAATAATATATAGAATTAGTAAATAAGTAAAAAAATAAATCTGTCTTACAGAAGATGTAATTTTAAAAGTATCTTTAAAGTTTCATAAAGTTTCCTTCTAAAAATAGAAAAAATAAAATACTCTGCAGGTGTCAGATGTACCTCCACAGTGAAGGCTGAGTTCACTATTCCGTGCATGATTCATCATGTTTTTTAGTCATCGGAATTTTTACCATTCTGTAGAATGTAACATGAACCTTCCAGTTCACAAATTTAAGCTCCCATTCAAGAAGATATAACTAAGAATTTGCATCATTAAGCTCTTTAGATAATCCAGGTATTTATTTTCAAAAGCCTTTTATAGTTTCATACTGAATTGTAAGTTTGACTCAAGGGGAAGTTCCAAGTTTTTCTGCCTCTGGAATTCTGCAGCCTGTTGCTACACTGACTTCTGGGCTATACCTGCCTGTTCCCATGCACTTTCTAGTCTGGCAAACTGCAAACTAAAGCAAGTTCTTTAGCCCAAAGCTTGTGAGAACACTAAAGCAAATCCAGTATCCTCTTCAAACCGGACTTGTTAAAAGGAAAATAACAACACTGTAAAGCAAAACAAACAATGTATATGCAAAGAGAACAACACTGCATATGAAAAGAATAACACTGTAATGCAAAACAAACAAGAGCCCATTGCCCATATTTTCATGGAATGTCTCACAAGTTCCCATCGAGATCCCAGTTTTGGTAATCTCTGCCTCTCCCTGGGTGAATCAGGGAGTGCCGCAAGATGGGCAACCTCCTACGCAGTCACTCACACACACTGAAGGTATAAGATCCTTTGACTCTTTTTTCCAAAAACAAGAGCTATGACAGAAGACAAGAGGAGGTAGGGAGAAAATCTCACTCTTAACTGTTGTTTCCTTCTTATCTTCTGACATCACAAGACTTTTCTTCTCTTTCCATATCCTTGTCTATCAAGTTAAATGTTTCCTCTGATAGGCTTTACGTTTGCCATTGTTCAGTTCTGCAGCATTACCAAGCAACAGAAATGTTAAGATGCAACAATGTTCTTTTTTCAGTGTAAATAACATGTAACTTCTAAGGTCTGTAAAGATTAGAAGTTGCATTAACTCTGAAAGTTAGCCTTCAAAAAAAAAACCTTTCCAAGATTCTAGAAATAGGTGCTAAAGAAAACTTAATTTTCTTATTATTTTCACTGGAGAACTTCCATGAGAATCAGAGACAGTCACCACTTCCTACTAATTCAACTTTGGCATATTTTTACTTCTACTTCCTGAAAAGAGATTCCACTTTCCCCAAAAACTCATTCTCCTTCCCAAAGTGAGACAAGAAAGACAGCAACTACTCTGAAGTAGCTGAACTGTGAGGCTTCTACCAAGAACAAAAATGGTTTGGTGTTTTAGGAAAAGAAAAAAACTTGCTAAATAAAGTTGGAGAATATCATTATTAAATAACATGTGTCCTAAAAGTTACTGCTCTAACCTGCAAAACATCGTATATATATATTTTATATATATATATATACACATACACACAGAGCAGTGCCCATTATTTGTAACACAGCACATCACGTGGTATCACACAGAGGCATTCAAGTGTTACGCACTCAAGTGTTCCTTCCCTATCACAGACCCAATCTACATGCCTATCAAGTGATGTTTTTCCAGCAATTACTTTTTGGTCATACAACAGAGGAATTACAGGGCTCTAAGACTATGAGATATAAAGCTAAAATTAAACCTGACCCTACATATCAAAGCCAGGACTGTAATTTCAAAGTTAAATGTTAAAAGAAGACAAACCACAGTATGACAGGATTAACAATCAGCTGGTCTGTGTAGAAACAGCACTGTATATGCTCCAACTTAATGCATTTCCATATGCCTCCATACTTGCTTGGAGGTAACAACAATCATCTGGTTCATTCTTTAGGATACTCATGTCATCTTAAATTCAAATTCTAATGGATGTTTACTTACTCACTTGACCATAATCAATGTCTGTCCTAACTCATTTAATAGTTTTAGCACAATCCCAAAGCCAAGTAATTGCAAATGCAAAGTATAACTGTGGGTTTACGCGCATTCAGTTGATCTGACTTAGTGAGTTTGTTACCATGGGGTTCAAGTAACAGCTTCCACAATATGAAAATAAGATACTCCCTTCTCAAAGAAGCCACTATTTCTACTACAATAGTAAATTCTTTCAAAGCACTGTGGAGACTGACCTCTTTTTCATCTGCCAACCGACAGCTACTTTCGATACGTAATTCTAAATTATCCAATTAGTCACAGAGCTAGCACCATCAAAGAAAGAACACAGAGATGAGGCCAACACAAGAATCTAAACAAATTGCACATTAAGGGATATTCATGATATAGAACACATCCAGGAATGACAAAGATCTGCTGGCTCCAAATTCTAGTTCTTGCATGTCCTCTCACCCTCTTTTCCAAAATGAAGCAAAAATAAAAAATCATGCTGCCTGGTTTAAAGCTGTGGTGGGTTGACCCTAGCCAGAAGCTAAGCATCCACACAACCACACCCAGTACAAAAAACACCTCTAAACATCCAAAGTATCCTACAGATTTATATATTTCTATACCGACAAAAGCTGACCGCAACTTTTCTCCTCAAATTATTGTATCTCTGTGCATCGTATAGAGACAAGTTCTGAAACAGTATCTCCATACATCTTGCATAGCGATGACACTATTGACACCTTCAGGAGTAGGAGTCTCCCAGGAGTACATGACAGAGCAGCTCCCTCCTCCACCCTAGTGCTCCAGAAATAGACAAGTCATTGCTAGAAAGCATTTTTCAGAAAGCAGAGTTTTCTAAACACTGAATATGGAGAAGAGAACAAGGAGGGGAGAAGCAACTTATTCCTACTAAACTGAATTTCAGAAGCTTAAAAAGACAAATGAGGTTGAGAATTTTTAAAATAAAAGTGAGAATTGGTACTTCATAAAGCTTTATGATCAGGATTAAAAACAAAGTTGCTTATTATGCTACATTAAACAGTTCTTTGTCTAGTTTATACAAATGTGTTAATTTCTCAAACTATCTTTACATAACTAACCCTCAGGGATACGTGTTCTCAGCCTTTATAAAAGAAATCTAGACACAACTATGTAAATATATTGAATAAATGTGTCCTACTTCCTTTCCCCTTACCTTTTCCTCTTTCACACTTAAATGTGGCAACACCTATCGAGACAACTATGTTTTCCAGCAGCTCTTCTGCTTCTTCTTGAAAGAAGGAAACTACAGTCCCTTCGGTTTCAGTAGCTATCAAGAGACCGCCTTTTTTTTCTTCCCTCCTCCTCCCTCCCCTCCCCGCCAAGCAGCAGTCATAGCTGTGTTCCTCTGGGGCAGCTCCCCCGGCCCCAGCACCGAGGGACAGCGGGGCAGGAGGCAGAACGCGACCGAGGAGCCCCAGCACCTTTCACCACCTGCCTTTCACATCGGCCCATTCGAGAATGTCAACCACACCAACCCGGCGGGCAGCTCTCTCAAACTTTCGCTGTAAACAGCATCATATGCTTACTCTTACTTCATCATGGAGAAAAAGATGAAGACAGAAAAGGAATGAAGGACGTAGGTTAACAGCACCTTCGTTGTTAATTAATACAGAGAATATATATTCTCATGTTTTACATGCATTTCTAAATTAACATTAAAATTTAGATTTACAGCAGTGTTCAAGTTGCCTGGAAACTTCTGAGAAGCAGAGAATCCCCATTAAAAAGAAATAAAGCTCTTCCCCAACGCAACAACCTACAACAGAACATTTCTGTTGTATCTTTAAAGGTCATATATATTTCCCGTGTTGAACTACTTCTCCAGGGGGGTCGTTAAGTAACTACCGAGCTACAAGAAGATTCACAGACTGAAAAGCCAGATAACTCTGCGGTTACGTGTTGGCACATTCCCCTTCCTACAATTCCGGCATTTCACCCAGGTCAGAGAAAAGCTGTCACATAAAACGACTTCACTTAGGACTGGAATAAATCGACTCCACCAACACAGCCATAGAAGTCAGTCAAACACACAATTTAAAAAAAAAAAGAAAACGTTTAAAAGAGAGCCTGGCTACCCTTTATCTCCTTCAAAAGCGTCAAATGCCACCGGGAAGTGGGACAGGGGAGCCAGGCATGGAGCAGAAGTCGAAGTGAAATACTTTTTTCAGAAATAAGAGAAGGCCCCCTCCCCACCCCCATCGTACGCGCTCCTGCCCTTATCTTCCAGCTCATCCCCTTTCCCCCCCCATTGAGATTTCCCTCCCGGTCCCAACCAGCTCTCCCGGCGCTCCCAGCTCCGCAGCGTTTCCCCAGCCCGGGCCCCGCCGCCCCGCCGCGCGCCGCCCGGGCCCGCGCGCTCACCGTTCCTCAGCTCGTGCTTCACCGTGAGGAGCGGCAGCTCCCCG
>VZTJ01003404.1:1422997-1491037 GCA_013397795.1 Orthonyx spaldingii | reverse complement strand
GGTAGCTGCGAGGCATAGCGCGGGCGGGGGGATTCCCACAGGGCCCCGGCCGCCCGCCCGCCGAGCCCCCGCCTCCCCGCACGGGCGGTGCGTGCGGACTCGCAGCGGCGGCGCGGCCGGGCTGGAGAGCTGAGGCACAGCGGTATGTCCTGGCTTATGCCACATCGGGCCTGCAGCCCGCGGCCGTGCGCGACACGCTCGGGTCACCGAGCTCTGAGGCCCCACAGCACGGGGGAGCGGCTGGCGGGGGCCCCGGTGCGCGCAGGGCCCCGGGTCGCGTCTGGTGCCGCCTTCGGCCTTGGCCGGGCGAGCGGAGCCGCCTCTCGCGAGGTGGAAGAGGCCGCAGGTACTGGAAGTTCAACCAGCCTTGATTGTCGCTGGAAAGGCGCACGGCCTGGTGGGTTATGGCAGCTCAGGAGGTGCCTGGTAGGGGCTTGCTTGTGGTAAGGTGGGAGTGGGCGAAGTTGCTGGGTAGGTACATCCATGTGCCCCATTCACCTTGCCCTGCCTCGAGCGTGTTCATCTGGTCGCCTTAGCGGCGAGGGGGACACTGTCCTCTGAGAGCTTTGATTGCCTTGTTGAGGGAGATACGGTTCAAAACGCATCGGATCTGTTAATCTCAGTTAAGCCTCTCAGTCGGTTATGTTTTGGAGGCAGTCTGGTATTTCTAAAGCTGTCCTGATTTCCTTGAGACAGATAACGCAAATTATTTTTCTCTCCGTTTCTTATTTCCAGTAATTTCTGACTAGTTGCTCTTGAATGCCACCACTTCTATCCTTACACACAAGCTGCTAATTCACAATGCCTTGTTCCAGCAACAGTGTTCACCCAGTCTAATTCAGTTACATCACAGATCAATGAAATAAAATGTCTTATGTTAATCCTTTATACACATTCCAGTATTAAATATTTGTGTGTTTGTACACATATATGTAAGAAATCCATGTACATTTATACATTTCTACAGTTTCCTGTGGAGAGATTGAGTTGGGCTATTTAAAGGTGGTGAGAGGTTTCTACTTCATCATTGTTTATATACCAAACCTCAGGTTTAGGGTGCCCTTGCGGTTGTCATCCCAGAAATTAAAAATACTACCTAAGGGTTTCACAGTATTTATGGTAAAACCTTTGAAGGTGTTTCCCACAAAGCACTGCAGCTGTTCTGTGGCGGTCTCTCCCTGTAGCATGTGGCACACACATAGCTCCACCAAAAACATCCATCCATTTACTGCCTTTCCAACAGTATTATATCAAGACCATAAATATAGAAAGTCTGATCACAGGAGATATTTTCAAACTGGAAAATAATTGATTCCCTAGCTTTTGTCACTTGGTTTTAGAAGCATCACTATTGCAGAGAAAGTAAGTATTATATCAGTATAATACTATACTGTAAAAGGGATAATGGAAATACTAAACTGATTACTTGTTAAGTTTTTGTATCTTTGTAACTAATGGCTCCTCTGTACAGCTAGTGGGGACTGTGAGATTTACTTCTTCGTTTTAAGGCATAACAACCACTTCTGATTATTCCGTGTCCCAGATACTAGATTTTAAGGAGACTAATACTATGTTTCATCCAGTGGCTCTACTAGCCTACACTTGGACTGACTGTCCCTGGCAGCCTCAGAAGAGAGAAGCTGAAATCTGACTCCATTTACTAGCACTCAGTGTGAGGGGTGCTGGCATTGAATCCAGTAGTTGTTAATAGTCTTGGTTTCAGATGTTTATAGCTTGACAGAGTGTATCTGCTTATTTGCCTCAGGCTGAATATTTCTCCTTTCAAATTTCAGCTAAAACAGCTTTTAGAAATGAGGCAATAACCCTAAAATACCAAACAAAGAATACTGATCCATGCTGACTATGCATATAACAAGGCACAGTGATTACTGTGTATATTTCAGTTTAAGATGTGACTGGGCTTGCAAAGTACTACTGTGTGAACTGAAAGTTCTTTACTATCACTGAGGGATCCCCTGATTTACTTGCAACATGATACTTCCGTTAAAAAAAAAAAAAAAAGATTTTTTTATATAACAGTTTCTCTGGTGTTAAAATGTTTTTGCAGTGGGATTCTTGTGTCATATCCAGAAACAGCAAAGCAGCCCTACTGAATGCTTGGAAAGAATCCCACCTTTTGACAGAAATTCTAAACTTCCTGTCAGTAGTCCATGAGTACAAGACTATGCTGGAGTTTTCCTTTCAGCTGAACTTTTGGGAGCAGTGGAGGGCTAGACATGGTTGTGTGCTTGACATAAGAGCAGATCTACTTTCAGTGAAATGGTCCAGGCAAAGTGAGCTGGTTACATTGCCTCCATCATACTTGTCTTGGAAGCAGTACCGCAGGGCTTTGTGGGTGACTGTAAAAGGACAGAGTACTGTCAGCTTTAAGGGTGGATAAGAATTACAGATAGGTGGAAATATACAGGCTACATCTGTACCAGAAAATAAAACTGATTAGGACTCGTTCTGTAGGTGTCAGGGAAGTAGCATGACATAGCATGGTGCAGCTAAATTCTTTCCCCTTCAAAACAGTGGCTTTTTCTTTGCCTCCTGGATTTGTAGAGACTGCATACCATTACTGAGCTATGCTAACCTCCAGCTTGCACAAAGCCATTGCCTGGAAGAATAGCAGTCAGGAACCCAAGCATTCCTGGAAGCATGCCGGCAGTCAGAAACATGGATAGTCCTGTGCCAGCACTCAGATTGGGCCTTTGTCCTGTTTAAATCACTAACACAGACAGTCACAGAGTCAGATGAGGGAGGAAATTTGGCTCGAGCCTGCAGCCAAAGCAGCATGAGAAAGTACAGGAAGAGTGATGGACTGTAGACCCAGAGGGAGTACAGACTGGTCTGTACTGATTTCTTTATAGTTTGGAGAAGTAAAACCACCCTTGGTATATAAACTGTGCTTTTACAAGTGCAGTATAACTGACTGAAAGTGTTACTTGCATTTAAATACATTTGTGTGTATGCTGCAACACTGAAAAAACCTACTATTTGTATGATGTGCATTCAAGAAATTACCCCTCTGGTATTAAGAGGAAAAATATTTGATGTTTAAATGATTAAAAGGTATGGGACAGTGCAGAGCCACCCATGCTCCATAGTGTAAATGGGTTTTGGTTTTTTAAGTAGTATTTTCATATTCATGTGCACAATAAGAGCAACCCGACAGGTCAGTCAGCCAACAGTTCAGTGTTTGGGCTGAGCGTGTGCTGCCAGTTTGGGAATATGGAGTAACACTGTTCTAAAGATAGATGTCCCTTCTCTACCCTACAACACAACTGTTCAAAAATATGTGTATTTACTTGCCATTCCTAATTGTGGAAAGAGGGAGGAAAAAAAGGCTGTGGGAAATTCCCACATGGAAAGATATTATTGAACTTCAACAAAGAAAAAGTGTCACAACATTTTCTTTTTGGTTCTGAAAGAGGTGGTGTGCCAAGCTAGTTTGAGGGCTGAGGTGAAATCGAAACGCTCAGTATACAGACTTCTGAGAGGAAATGAAAAACAAAAAGAAGAACATGAGTGCTATAGCTGCATACTGCCAGGGTTCCAGAGCTTCACAGTTTTGAGGTATTTGTTTTACTTTCTTTCTGAAGGGGAGCTGCTTATGGAAGTTGTAGTTTCTGTGGAGCTAAAGTTGAAGGTGTCTGGTGCTTTCTTATGGTCATTGTTACGGAAATAGGTGTTATTTTCAAAGGACAAATTTTGGAAAGCCAGATGACACAAAATGTTCTCCTTAATCACTCCATGGAGAACATTTGCACAGCAGGGGAAAAAAAGGATCAAATTTTGGAAACCACGAAATGAATTTAGGGAAGGACTCACCGTGAAAAACAAACATGACATGAAACAGCTTTAGTGTGAGATTTTAGTACAGTTTTTAGTTTGCATACATTCTAGTGATTTTTATCTTTTGTTTACTCTCAGTCTTTAATTGAACATTGTGTGCTTAATAGTTGTCAGAAAAGTAGAGAGGTATAAAAAAAAGTAGGGTAGGTATATTTGCTGTTTAAAGTACTTTTTATGAAACTGCTCTGGGCAACAGTTTTATCTCTCTAAAACCACTTAATGTTTTACCATGAAAGGAGAAGTTATGCTAAACATCCAAGTCTAATAATTCTCTTAGCGGAAGTGGTACAACTCTGTCAGGAAATGGATCATTTCTTGAAAGAGTGCATGTAAGTGAAGATGTGTTACTGCTTCTAGGGTCCTGTTTCAGTTAGTATTAACTTCTTCACTGGAAAATCATTTGTTTATTTTTTTCTTCAGTCACTGTACAGTTGCAACTACTATTATTAGAGGCAGCACTTTCAAAAGTTTAATTGCTGAAAGTCTACATGGTTATAAAAGAGAAAAAAATAAAAATAATTATCATGTTGCTCAGTTTCTGATGAGGAAAAGGAACATGCATGAATGTTGTCCAGAGGGGAGAGAAAGCAGTACTATCCATTAAAACAGA
Organism: Orthonyx spaldingii; assembly: GCA_013397795.1. Classification (NCBI taxonomy): domain Eukaryota; kingdom Metazoa; phylum Chordata; class Aves; order Passeriformes; family Orthonychidae; genus Orthonyx; species Orthonyx spaldingii. The sequence continues at coordinate 1,486,569 of VZTJ01003404.1, read as the reverse complement.
AATAGGGGTTTATTTCACTTTTTTAACTGCTAAAGCTGCTTAAGGTAGGCAGAAATGGAATTTCTGTTTAATAAAAAGAATTTACTTTTGTATCCTAATCCTCACTCACAAGAATTTGAATTTTTTTTCAGATTTAATGGAGGGAACACAGAGGACTGTTCTACATAATGTTACCATTAAACCTCAGTAATACTGACTGAGTAAACTCAAAGTCCTTTTCAAGACCTGCATGTGAATTCTCACTATTTTGAAAATTTACTGTCAACTTTGGAGAAGGAGACTTTAGAAAGGAGAAGTTAATCAAGGTAATCTGAAAGCTAGTGATGATAAAATGAAAACTTTTAACTTGTCATGAAGACCGTGAGTACATTCAGATGGTTACAGAAGTTATGGTTCTGCTTTCCCACCCCAGAGAAGGAAGCATAAACATGAGAAAAAAAGTGTTTAAATGGCAGAGCTTAAAGCTGTGCATTGCAGTTCTTAAAGAAAGCCTGCAGAAAAAGAAATAAGTGAAAAGTAGTTCCACATAAAATGAAGGGGGAAGACAATTTTTGAAAAACATAAATGAAAAAATAAGTTCATTTCCACAACTTTTCTTCTAATGATGTATTTAAAGATATTGCATCTGTTAAATTACCACAGAGCAAAAAGAGATTTAATGAAGTGAACAATATTACAGAGGTTCCTTTACCTTATCTTAAGAAAAGTTGTATGATTATTGATTTTGAACCTACTGTTCTAAATTTAAAAAGATGTCTCTGTGAATTGAAATAACAGAAGAGAAAATCTGGAAGCAAGTGAATAAATTAAGAGAATATGTTTCAAACTCGATTGGTGTATCTCCTGGAGTTTGAAAGGAACTTGAAGCTCTTCAGAAAAATTACCAAAACTCCCATTAGTTTCAAGTACTATATCAGGTGACTGGAAGGCACCTCTTAACATACAGTGTTACAATATTTTATAATATAATACAATATGATTTAATATTATCAGCATTACACCTAAAAACACCTTTTAAAGGACCAGGAAAATGTTTTGATAAAAGATTTGAAAGATTACCCTTAGTTTTAAAGAACAAAAAGAAATTAGAATGTATTAGAAAACCAGTAGATAAATATGTTTCCATGAACATGACCTAGATATAAAATACTATTGTGAAAAATCAAGTACCAAAAACTATAATAGTGGATCACAAATTTTCAATACATCCAAAAGATGGGGATTTTCAACTTCACCTGCATAATTGACACTGTCACTGTAAATTGTATGACTTCAGACTAGAGCTAAGAGGTAACTGGTATTGAAGCAATTCTATAATTTCATTACTCTTTTTCTTAAATTTTTCATCCCATACTGATTTATTTAGATAAAGGATGCAAACTAGGCTATCTCTAGCTCAACATTGCTGTCTCCAGTGCTGGCCAGGAGCAGCTGTGTAGTTTCATCTGATGACCCATAATGATTTAGTTACAAAAGAGAGTGAAGAATTGTTACCTTTTATTTCCTCCATGATTTTGCTGCAGCTGTCCCTATTTCATAGGCAAACCCTGAATACAAAGCAGTAGCTTCACCACCTCAAAATATCAAATAAAATATTTACTGTAGATAATCTGCTGTAGAAGTTATGCACCAGGCACTTGGAATTGTGTGAGCTTTCAGTAATCCATGCACAGCCTCATTTCTTTCATTTTTCTTATGTAGAGGACTTCTAGGGGAAACCTAGATTATTTAAATGTTAGAACACGTGGTTTCAATACATCCTTTTTCTTTTCTAATGTAAAGTGTTTGCTGTGACAGTCTTTGAAGGGGATGTCAAACTCCAGTTGGTCAGAAGCCATTTTACGCCCCTTTTGTAAATTCGTCAGGGTTTGCATTTTCTCTGAAGTGTTAAGACTTCTATGCAAGTAAGTGTCCCATTAAGCAATTGTCCTTTGGCTGTCATTTATTAAGCCTGGCTAAGAGTGAGGTTTGGCATCCTCCTTCATACAACATGTCACATTCAAGCTTATTTTTCTGTTGTGACTGCTTCTTAATTGATGGGAAACATTACAGCAATGCAGATTATTGACATTGTAAATAACTCCATTAACTCTGAGGTATTTCAACCCCCTCACCCCCCAGCATTTTTGAGATTTAATAAAGATTAATACTAGTAACACATCTCTCTCCATTTTTGAAAGAACACATTCCTATTCAACCAGATTTTATTCCAAACCCAACACTGATTACAGAAAGTGTTGTAAATTTGCTTCCCATTCGACTCAGTGTTGCCTTCCTGCAGCTCTACTGAGATGTATCTTCAATTTGGAAGTCAGATAAGGCAAATGCTACAGATTCTTAGAATTACTTGTATATGCAGACAACTTAGTGTATGACTTGATTAAATCACTTGTTCTCTGAGTAACTCTTGCTTTAACCCCAGTCAGCAGCCAAGCCCCAACCAGCTGCTCACTCACTGCCCCACGTGGCAGCAGGACTGGGGAGAGAATTGGAAGGGTAAAAGCTGGAAAACTCATAGGTTGAGATAGTTTAATAGAGAAAGAAAAAGCCAAGCACACAAGCAAAGCAAAATAAGAAATTAATTCACTGCTTCGCATGGACAGACAGGTGTTCAGCCATCTCCACAGGAGCAGAGCTCCATCACAGGTAATGGTGACTTGGGAAGATGAAATCTGTCATTCCAAATGTCCCCCCCTCCCTCCTTCTGTCACCCAGTTTATATACTGAGCATGACGTCATATGGTCTGGAATATCCCTTTGGTCAGTTTAGGTCATTTTTCCTGGCTTTGTCTCCCAACGTCCCATGCACCTCTAATTTCCTTGCCAGTGTGGCAGTAGGAAGAGCAAAAAAGGCCTTGGCTCCGTTCAAGCCCTGCTCAACAATAACAGAAACATCTCTATTATCATCATTGTATTCAGCCAAATCCAAAACACATCCCCATACCAGCCACTGTGAAGTAAATTAACTGTAAACCAGCCAAAACCAGTTGTAAGGCCCCAAACAACTCACTTGATGAGACTTTTAACAGGGCTTACAGTTGTTCTTTGTGTTACAGTGTACTTTGAGTTAGAAATACTCATGAGAGAAATACTGGCAAGATATTCCTAGGAGATCAAGAAAAAGGGCTTTACTGGCAACTTTAGAAAATCAAAGAACTTTGATAAAAAGTTTAGAGCAGCATTCAGTCAACACAGATCACTTCTCAAAGTATTAACTTAGCCCATTCAACTTAGCAAACTCAAAGCCCATTTGGTTTTAAGTTACTCAGAATTCTAACAGGGAATCAGAAGAAAGAAATAAAGCATGCTGAAAAGAACAAGTATAGCTACCAAATCCTGGGTTCCAGTATTTTTCAACTAATAGAAATTTCAAGAGGAGGCAGGTCAAGACATGTGCCTCTCTCATGTTTGGCCTTAAATACCCCTTGGCCTTCCTGGGCCCTGCCCCCAGATGAGACTTGTGGTCATTTGGCCGCTCAGGAGCTGGTTTGGGAGCTCCACGGGCAGGTGTGGAGTGTTCCCTCCAGTGTGCCAGGGATTGGCGGCCACTGTGGGAGTGGGATATGGCCCAGGGGGTGTGTGGGGCACGGCCCTGCCTCACCAGGGAAAGGCCTGACCTGCCTCTTCCACACACACACACTGAAAGTTTCAAGCCAGCAATCCTTTCAGTCTCTCACACCAGCACAGAAACATCTATCTATAATGTGATGTGGCCTTATCGTATCTTCCCACCCAAGAATTTGGTTTTGGCAGTAGTGGGTTGTGACATGCTTGCCATTATTTTCCTGCTTGTTTAGATAACAAGTTGGTTAAACTGTTCCACTATTTTTGACAGTATTTTTCTTTAGAAAACTGTGATTAGTGGAGGTACTGGTTTGGTTTATGCATAAGATAAAATAATTACTTTTGGATAACAAGTACTGAAACAACAGAGTTGTAAATCATTTGGTGTTGGACAGGAAGCCACTGCAGTCCCAGAACACTATCCTTTTAATGGATATATAAGGAGGAGCTGTAGAGGATTTCTGAGAAAATCATGGGAGTCTCACTGCTTTGACAAACAGCAAGTGTTAATCCCTTATTTAATCTTGTGTCTCAAGGCGGACCATATCCGTGTTTTCTGTACCCTTTCTGACTTTGGATATGCCATGTAAGAGTAATCATGCCTCCTCTAAGAACAGTTGCCTAATCTTTCCAGTGCCTCTCTTTTTCTGCAGAAGTAAATGCCTTCACACCACCCACACACCCCAGGAGAGCAGCCTTCCCCCTACTCCCTGCCTCTGCTGGTAGCAGCAACATCCATTTGTCTTCAATTACAAAGTTAAGGATGTTGTTGTCACAGCTGAAGGTGATGTTAAGCATCTCACATCATCACTTGTCTCTTCCTATTATTGCTTTTATCCCTCTGTGTTGAAGCTTCACAGTACATCCTCTTATGTAGTTGAAGCTTTGGGCTACAATCTGGTTTGGCCTTATTGATTTGGTTGTTCTGTTTGGTTTTGTAAACTTTGTTCCTGTTGAGATTCTTAAACATGACTAATATGAAATTGTACACTCCTATTAAACCAGAGCCTTGTCAAGAATAACCATAAAACCAACACATTTAAAGAAAGTCTGCTTATCCATTTTATTAATAATCATACCATCCCCTGTTTGTGGAATGATCATTGCCATCTTCATGTTTTTTCTTTGGAGAAACTTATCTCTTGTCTTTCCTGATTATTTGCTTCTCTTACATCTACCTATTAACTCCACATATTCATGCAATAAATATCCCAGCAGTCAAGTTACCCCCAATATTCATAAGTTGTTTCAAAGAAGCCACAAATATATTCTGATTTATTACAAGAAGATCTAATGAATTCATTCAAAATGTTAATTTATAGGTGGTATCAAGGCTATTTTCAGCAAAAGTTTTGATCTCTAATTGAAAACATAGAGCTTTACCAATAGAACAAGTGCTCAGTGCAGATAAGAGATTACATCACAGTGGAATAATACTGAAGAGCCCTTGCTATAACTGGGCAAGATACAGACTTTGTGCTGAGCAAGATGCAAACTCAGAACAAAAAGTTGCCCCCCAAAATTTCTTATTAATGTCCTATAATGAAAGCCGTTAGAAGACAACTGTAAACTGGGAAAACTTTGACTTTTTCACTGAAGCTGATAAATATTATGGAGGTCAGAAATCGGTTGTGCATCAGAAATATGTGTCTATCAGGTACAAAATCAGCCACCTGTAAGCATGGTATCCTCTTTATTCCTGTTTATTTTTAAGAAAGACATTTGAGATGCCTGACTTCTGCAGAGCTCATGAACCCAAGGTCACCAAAGTTTGATGCATTTCTGTTAATATTCTTAGCTATTTTTAATATACATAGATTATATCCTAAACAATGCCCACTTAATGCACTTTTTTTCACATATTTTCTTTTCTATACTTAGTAACCATGGAAAAGTCACATACTGATCATTCTATTCTTTGAACTGTAAGATACACATTTTGGACTTTTATTCTCTTTAATTTATTCAGTCTTGAAATAACTGTTTAATTGAGAACAGTTTGCTTTACGTGATCAACCATGGAATGAATGCGCATATATTATTTATATATGTATATATATATATATACTTTTTTGCCTAAATTTTGAAACCAAGTACAGATCACAATAGTTTCCTTCTTCAAAAGGAGTGGAAAATATTGTGTAATATTATCCAAACTGAAGCTGGATCTACTCAGAATGCTTGTTTTTTAAACTTTTCACTAAATAGGGGGAAGGGCGGGAAGTATGTTTATTGTTTGATGCAAAGGACACGGATTTGCTTATTTTTATGTATGGTTTCATATTCTTTTATATGCCTTCTGGTAAACTATATCTTTGATGTCTAGCAAGAAGGTCTCACTTCTTTCCAGTTTTATATTTTAATGCTCCAGTGAGCTTGCATTACTTCTGACAATTTTCCCATGGACACAATGATTGTATATCTCATATATCTGCAGTTTGAAGTGCTTAATAGATTCAAAATTAGCCTTGTATAGCAAACGTTCTGTGTCAAAGTCAGTTAATTTATAAAGACAAGTATTATGAGAATAGAAAAGAAATTTCCATTAGGGAAATCTGTCAGTAGAGAATGGAGTTTAAAAGTCATTAGGTACCATCATCTCTTCAAATGTTTTAGTAGTAGTAACTATTTCTTTTAATAGCAGTCTCCTACTGCTCCATCAGTCTGACTGGAAACGCAGCAGTTTCTAGTAACTGCTGCCTGTTCATCTTCCGTTGATTAAAATCCTCTCTTTTCAATCTGTAATGAGAAACACCTTGACCCTGTATTCAAATCATAATGTTCTTCTATCTTTACATATTATTAAAAATACTTCCTGGGACTTACAATATAGCAATGTATCATACAATACACCTTGCTCTATATGATTTTTGTTTAGTTATATTTCCAAGTAGCTGAACAATTATCCATTGTGTAGGTTTATTTTTTTTCTGTCCAGAAACGCTGCTCCAAAATACTCCATCTTCAAAATTCCCAGTGGTCCCAAACATGTGTCTTTGTACTAATTATATTAAAAGAGAAGCTACCTAAATAGGCCTAGGTTTGAAGTAACCTCATTGCTCCCTTTCCCTCTCAATCAAAATCCCACACATTTGACTAATCTTTTGGAGACAAACCCCACATCTTTTCAGAGTTCAGTTTTTGCAAATGTGAATGCTCTATTTTAATTGTACATTTAGACCTGGAGCACATTAATGCAAGCTGCTGAGTGCTTTTAATTTGTCTTGTCTTTTTTCAATGCATATACTGTGTAGTCAGACTCATCTTTGGGAGCAGATACTGCTGAAATTTGCTGGAACACTACTGTAAGATGCTTGTCTCAAGAGGAAATATATTTATGGAATTAGGATTCAAGGAATGTCTGTGTTTGTAGATTGCATTCTAATACAAAGATAGTTACTTTTAAATATATTAGCTTTGAAAGTGGAATCCTAATTAAACAATCCGTGCAAAATTCTTGGCATTTGCATCGAGACAATTTTCCAAGTAATTTAGGAGGTAGCTGGTGAAATCCATATGATACGCTGCAAGCTGCAGTTACATGGGATAAAGTCCACTTGGTTATCAGTTTTTACGTTAACTTCTACAAACAAAGAAATGTCCCTTAGTTCCAAAGTTTCTGAACCAGAGGTCATAAAATGCTGGAAGAATAAACCAACTAGGTTTTGTGAATGTTTTCTCTGCTTTTGAGCTCTTCCTTAGGTATGCATTATTGATCACTGTCAAAGTCGGGATAGTGGGCTAGATGTAGCTTTAATTCTATTTTCTGAAGAATACTGTTTTAATAATATTTTGAATTATTTGTATTTATGTATACATTCACCATACTATGAAACTGATCAGGCACTATGATGTAATGTAAATTGAAAATCCATTTCAGAGAAGGAGGAAAATTTAGCCAGATCAAAACTTAATGCTCAAAAACGCCAAGAGTCTTTTCTCATTTGAAAACAAAATAAACCAAAACTTAGCACACTCCCCATACTTAGGATATATAATAAGTTATGTGAAAGAAGTCCAAGAGCAAAAATGGTTACTCTTAAAAAGTATCTCCTAAATAGGAATATCACAGAATGACTTGAGTTGGAAGTGACCCAGAAAATCATCTAGTTGCAATCCCTCTGCAATGGGCAGGGACACCTTCCACTAGAACAGGTTTCTCAAAGCCCCTTCCAAACCAGCCTTGAGCACTTCCAGAGAAGGGCAACCAGGGTCGGTGCTTCACCACCCTCTCCAGAAATATCTAACCTAAGCCTACCCTCTTTCAGTTTAAAGATATTACCCTTTGTCCTATCAAATTCCAAATGTGGGATATGGAATTTTAAGGTACATTATTACAATTTCCTATCTGGCACGTATACAGAAACCAGGAAAAAGAATCAATGGTTGCTAAGCAGACAAAAACAGAGCTAAACCTTATTTCTGAACTGTATGGTTCATCAATACTAGTTATAACCTTTTATATCAAGGTTGTTAGCTTATTTCATACACGTTTATAAAAAGCAAGCATATTGCTTATGTATTTTCTGTCTTTGTGCTAACTTTTCTGTCACATCTTTCTTCACTTAGATCTGCATATAGGATATGGCTTGTATGCAAACATGTATGCAGCTGGATTACAATACAGCAAATGTTTAAGCACTTCATCTGTCCTTGAGCTCAATGGGACTAATTATCTGCTTCTCTCTTTTACTTATATTCGTAGAAGTACTATTGGTTTGAGTCCTGAAACTGTAAGCTCTGTGATAAGCTTTTATGAATATTTACCTCTACCATATCCGGGAACAAAACTCTAAAGAATATATAATAATAGTAAGAGCTTAAATTTTTGGTTTGTGTTGCATCTATACAAAAGATAAGCTCAATTTGTGAATTAGAGCACATCAAGATACCAATGGCTGTAGCTTATTTATATCTTTAAAATATAAAATGAGGTGATAGATGTGTAAAACATTTTCAGCCCTTACCTTCTTATTCTTTGGTAATGAAAATCAAATGACATTACCATCCCTTTCAAGCCAGCTAACTGATGCTGCAGCATTATGAGTCATCTCTTAACGCCAAAGTGCTTTAAAAAAAATGTCTTAATGGTGATAAAAGGTTTGAGGGTGAAATGTGTACAGATCTTACTCTACCCATGGAACATAGGGAAAAGCAATAAAAGTTCAGGATTAACTCTGTGAGCTGGAATGGTAACTGCATTTTTTCAACATCTTGAATTCTTTGCTGATACTGCTCATGAACACAGCAGTTTGAGATGTTCCCTGTGCCTGCTGAACTGCGTTGAACACAGTGGTGTACTGCATATAATTGTGTAAGGCACTGAATAGCTACAGAGTGAGAGCGTTTAGTCAACCAATACCTGATCTAATCTGTCACCAGGAACTTAGATGTGAAGGTCACATGGCCTGTGCTGGGACCCACAGCAGAGCAGAGCTCCTGAGCTGCTCCCTTGCACTTGCTGCACAGCCATGGTGCCGCAGCCACCAGTGGTGACACACCGAGGGTGCCATGACAGAGTGACTGCATCAGAAATACCCACTTGCTGTGGGCTCAGGCTGCACAGGACGGTTTGATAGGGGCCTGTATCCTTTCCCTCAGTTTAAAAGTGTAAGGCAGTTGGGAATTTCCTTTTCAGAACACAATGCTTCAGTTCAAGCTCACCTTTCTTCTAGGCAGTGGGGACTATGGCAGCCTCTGGCTGTGGCATAACATTTTCTGCTTTGCCAAGGGTTGCAGTGGTGGATGAGGACAGTTGCCCAGTGTAATTACATCATATACTGGTCTTGAATGACTGTTTTGAGTTCAGAAATGGTGAGGGCAGCTGTTGGTACTCTGCAGCACCAACACACTGCTTGCAGAATGTCTCTTCCTGTAGTCAGTGTGATTGCCATTTGCCTATAAAATTAGTTAATTCCTGATTCCTGTGGATGACTGGACAATCAGGTCAGTGTATCAACACTCATTTGCTTGGTTGAACTGCCACATCATCCAGGTCTTCCATAGATCACATTACTGCCCAGCTGAGGTCCTCAAAGGTTCACATGCTATAGAGTTTCCTACTTTCTCTGTATAGGCAGGGAAAGAAGACTTAGAAATGATGTACAGATCTTCATTTGGGCCCACCACAAGGCCCTTTGACTGTTCAGGATTATAACTCATTCATTCTACAGGTTCTTGTTCACAAGTTCAGGGATGGTGAACATTATCGTTGATTATTTATGGGGTCTGTGATGCAGTCTACCAAGTATGTAACGTGGTTTTTAGAGCTTGGGCATCTTCACTAGGGACAAAGCAGCACTCTCTTCTCCAAAAGGACTGTGGTATTGTCGTCCTTAGAGTATATGTCTAATTACTGATAGCACTGCTCATTGCTATTCCTTTTCATCATACTGTTCTACTAAGTATTGGTCAAATACACCCTCAGCTGTTGCAGACAGAGTGCAAATGTGTCTGAAGGTGCCTGGCTGCACCAAACAACCCATGGAGGGCAGTTTCCAGATCATCATGGCAACTATAGTCACCACATAATACCACAGGAGTCAGGTATGCATTAAAGAAAGCGTGGTAATGCAGCCATAATTTGTCCATAACTTGGACCCTTTCAAGTTAGAACGGATGCAGCAGAACAAAGTTGTCCAGGTATCCTTGATGCAAATTAACACTTACTACAGGGGCAATGTGGATGCTCCAAGACAAAATAGCAGTCCAAATGCAGGCTATTTGCTATCACATAGTACAGTTGGTAACAGCAATTTACCTGTACTTACTCCTGAAAGTTGCGATGAGGTATTCTTGGAGATCCTGCCACAGATTCATCTGATTATCCATATAGCACTCCTTAAGCCAGGAGGGTTGTCAGGAAAATGATGCTCAGTCCTTTTGAGCTGTTCCCAGTACTTCTTGGTCTAAGAGCTGAAGGAAGCAGTGGAACAGTGAAAGTTAGTATCTCTTCATTACCAGTACTTGTGGAGGCAGAGATGTTTGTTCTTGGTAGTATTTGGAGAGGTACAATTCACTGAAGGTTCCTCAGACAGAGCCTATTGAGACACCTGCATCTCAAGGACACCAACTTTGTGTAAACACATGGGCTGCAATCATTTCTTTAGTGACCGTAGCTGAGGAGAATTGCTTGGTGTGAGCAGTGGTGGGTGCAATGACTTAGCACCTGCTGGCAGATGTGAACACAAAAGGAATGGTGTAATCCTGGTAGCCTGAATGACCTGACAGCAGGAGCATGGCACATTTTTTGGGAGCATGGTTCTATTTTTATGGTGTGTAGGTAGCAGAACATCACTTACCTGCTTACCTTCAGATGGAATTCCATGTGGGAATGAGCAACCCATCAGCCCTGTGACTGTGCATGACGTGACTGGGTGTAACCTAGGTGGTGACATATGTTATCAAAATAAACACATGTGGCTGCTACCTTGCCAACAAAGCAGTACAAATCACTATACTTCGTCCTATGGACTTCCACTTTCTTTTCTCCTGAATAAGACTGGAAAGAAAAATTTTCCTCGCTATAGGAGTTTTTATCCAGCCAATACCCATCCTCTTGGCTGCTGTGTGCAGTGCACTGTTAGCTGGCCAGTGCTGCCACAGGGGCATGGGAGAGGCTGGCACTGGTGGCCTGCAGCATTCTACATTCTTGGGCTGTCTTGGTGCCAGAAGAGGCCAAGATAGAGAACTGGTATCTGGACCCAACCCAGAGAATTGTGGAGCAGTTCTAAAGATCTGTAGCTCAGCATAGGGTGGGAAACAATATTTAAATACCACCCTCGTGTCCTCATGTTCTTTTTCAATTTCTTGAAGTTGAATAAGCGTATCTTGTCACCTTATATGAAAACAACCTTTGGTGGATCATTTGCAGTCTCTTACTACAGCTGATGAGTATTCCTGTCAGCAGAGTCAAAGACATGAAAGCAGCAGTTTCAAATCTTGATGAATTTCTTAGTCTCTTCTTAGGTGTATACTCTGTCTTTCTAAAGGTGTATGTCAATGAGGTGGCTGTTCTAAAACTTGTTGGTCATGTGTTTTGATAAGGTGATGAGGCAGGAATGTAGGTATTAGGATATGACCCAAGGGATTGGAAGGGTGTGTGTAGTCATGAGGCCTTTTCCTTTACAGGATAAAAAAGCCTGAACAATGGGAATCTTGCATAGGTTGTGCCCATGCAAGGGCAGGGCCCCTATGTGAACTATTGCCTAGTCTCTGCCCATATTTCTCCACCTGAGAAACAATTTATTTTGTCCCAGAGCAGAAGTTGAGTGTAAAGTAATATCAATGCAATGGTCGCAGTACCGTACAACGCTATCTGAAATGGCTGCTTTCTATTATTTGTTCTTAATATACTGAGAGAAACTATATGTTGTGTACCTTTTTTGTGAATAAACAAGATTGCATCAAAGATACATTGATTGTATCATTTCTCATCCTGACATAATCTGCAGGATCTCGAGTATAGGCTGGCTGCTTTAAGCAGCAGACAGAGCACTAATGGAAGCTAATTTAAATTTCTATTTGCAGCCCTCATCTAAAGGTGCATAAACTTCAAAGGCAAATACCCTATATTTCAAATATAAAGTTAAATAATAATTTGCTGGATGAACCACTGTCTGAAAATACACAACACACTCCTCTTTTGCAATGATACACAAAGAAGTTCTGTGCTTTGAAATGATTCATAGCAGATTGGAAGAAAAAGGATCATTAATTGATTCTTCAAATAAAAGATCACAAGTGTAACTGAGAGACCCTGTTGGAAAATGAAATTGACTAAATTTTCAGAGATGCTTGTGCTTTTCACAGAAGTCTGCTGGCAGAATTTCAAATCAGCTTGATGATTAAACAGCAGGTCATTTAAAGTTTGTTTACATTAACAAACCTCTGTAACCATATTCATACTAGGGCAAGGCATAGTACACAAAGAGTTTGTTAGATTATAATTAGTTTGGATTACTTTCCATTATGCGTTGGTAAAGGCAGCCATGGGCTGGCTCATGTTTCAGGTTACCCTGCTGTTCCTGTTCGTGCAGCAGTAGCTTTGGGTAAGGTATCTGCATGACAGTATCTAAAAAAATCTGCCCTGCAGTTTTAAGTAGTGACCCTTGCACTTTTTTGGCCCATGTTCCCGTACATGCCACCACCCATTCTTATTATCAAACTTTAAACTGAAAATAGGACAAAAGTGATATAAGCAATGCAAGGTTGTATTTCGTAAGAGTCTTTGGGCTTTGACCATATTGTTATTAGTCTATCAGTGCCACTAGAGAAACAGATCTGTAATATGTGACACCAGAATTTGCAATGTTCAAACATGTTTATTACCCTTACCACCCATACTTTATACAGGCTGTGTGTTCTCATGTGCTCCGTTTTTTAAACCACAGAAATGCTATGTTTTTACTTCTATTTCATTAATTCACTTGAATTGCCTTGTGAAGGCAAAGTAGTCACACTGACACTTCTGAAGAATGTTTTAATCCTTTGTGTTATTACATAATTTCTTGATTCGTTTTTATCTGGTGTGGTTTAGCACAGCAGTATGGACCCACCCACTGCATCTCAAAGTGTAATCTCTCTGACACTTAAATGACATTTTTCCATTTTCTTGGGTAATGAATAATTTACAATGTGGGCCTGTAAAGAATCTATGTTCATATTTAAATATCTGTGAAATTTACAGATTCGCTTTTTCATTTTGAAAGCTCTAAGGTAATATAAAATGTTTCACTTACTGCTCTTCCTTCTTTTTCCATGCAGAGTTTATGTTCTGCAGATTGTAAAAACGCTTTATAAACTACAGCTTGTAAGATATATAACTTTGTAAGACGGGTTGGTGGTCCCACTGTCAAAAATTAAGATGGAAATAATTAGAAAAACTATGCTTAAGCAAAGCCTTTCTGTAATATTAAAAGGTGTATAATAGATACAGGTATATATACACATATGACTATAGATAGGGTCAAAGGAGTCTAGATTTTACAAGTCTGGGAAAACATTTGTGAATTTATTCTGTATTATGATTTCTGATGTTAGACTATTTTGTCTCACACTGGGAACAGGAAAAGCTCATTGAAGATTAAAAATTGGGAGGTTAAGGTACAACTGAGAGATACAGCAACTATATAAATTAAAAAGAGCTAGTGGGAGCAGAGAAGGCATCCAAACTCCCATATTGCCAGAAGATCCAGTCAGACAAACCAAGGAAACAAGTGCTACAAAGGTCAGCCCAGCTTGGAGTTATGGAGATAGGGGTCTTAGCTCTGGGAGGAAAAGATGCAGAGATAAAGGCACACTATAGACAAAAAGGAAGAAAATAAGGAATAGCCTGGGAGATGCAAAGAGGCTGCTCTGTCCATCATGCAAATCATCTGAAATGCAGGGCAATCTCTATTAAATCTTGTCTGGAACTACATTTTTCTTGCTTCATGTCTTCCTCTCAACATGCTTTTTTCCTTGCATGAGTTGTGGAGTTTGGGGGAAGTAGAGCATGTTCTTTCCAATCAGTTATGAAGATGAGGCTTAGAACCAGTCCCATTCCAGTCACGTCAGGAAAGATCAGCACATTGTTGCACTCAGTTACCTGTATTCAACTAGTGCTCTGAAAACAGCATGTAGAAATGGTTAATGACTTAGAACTTCATATGGCAACCAGGGATCACAATTTCGAATAAAAAATATTCACCCTCAAAATCTGGCTTTCTTGAAAATTGTTATTGTCTAGGTAATGAGAGATTTTGAAAATCATCTGGGCCAAATGAATCAGATAGTGTGTATCTGTTTGCTGAAGTGGTGCTGCACAAGTATTTACTGAATGAAGATGTCAACTAACAATTTTATGTCACTTATTAAAGCCAGATCCAAGATCCGTTTAGAACTTTCACCAAACTATACTTCCTGACTGCCACTTCAATGCAAAGAAAAGCTTTTTCTTGAATATTTCTACATATCTTTATAATATAATGTCTTTTCAATACAGTGTTCTTTCTGACAAATTGATTCATTTTTCTGAACTACTGATCTGCCGTAAGCTATACGCTCATCATTGCCTGATCACACAGATCCTTACATCATTTTCATCTCTTTCCAGCTTTGAAATTTCATCATCCTTGTCAAGATCTGGAAGTGCAACTCAGGATGTGGTAGTGTCTACAAATCAATAGTGGGTAAGTGCCATCTTAATGTCTCAGACAGCAATGTATTTTAATACTTACCCATTTAAGTTCAGTATGTAAACCTCAAGATCCATATGAAATACATTGAATCTTCATGAAAACTCTAAAAAGAAAAATGTTTATTGTACTTCTAATGTAGAACCAACTGTTAAAGAAAATGTTCATCACGAGTGAACTTGATGCTTCAGTGCTATGAAGCTTTACTATATTGGTTGTTGATGTTGAAAGTCAGGGAGTCTGATGTGAGCTGCATGACTTAGAACAAGGTCTTTTTTCAGACTGGGTGCTTTAAGTATGAAATTTGTCATTATGCAACCAGTCAAGGCCCTGATTTTCAAATGCTCTTTACACAGGATACTCTCTGGTCTGCCTTAGATGTTCATTCCATTAAAGACAACACACTGGAAAGCCAGATCTTGGGATCCCTTTAGGGGAACACCACATAGGATGCCCTCAGGCACAATAGCCATTTTATAAGCACTCTTCTCTTAAGACCTTTTTAACACCTTGTACGTTGTCTTTATTTGTGTCATGATCCAACATACCCCCATGAGTTAACTGTTACTATCATTATCTGAAACTACCTCAGAACAAAGTGAAAGGAATTAAGAAACCTCTGCCAAGGCACAGATTCTGCTAACTGATTAACCACTGTCTCAGGCTATTTACTTGGAGTGCTGCTCAAGGCCCCCATGAAGTCAGTCTGTACACTTCATTAGGCATCCTGATGGGACCAAATGGAAAAGATGCTTTAAGATCCTAGTTATCTCCGTGCTTCTCCCCAAACATGCCATGGTCATGATAGCTCCCAAGGATTTTTCAGGAAGTTCTAGAGATGGTTGGGGTATCTAAACCTGACTATACCTCCTAGCTTAGGGAAAAAGCATACTACATTTCCAGCCATTCGTGGGGAAGTCATATAGCAAAAGCTGGGTTTTACTGTGAGCATCTCACCATTTTTATTGTCTATCCAAATTTAGAATTAATCAACAAAAATAACAGCATAATCTCTTACTGATATTGTACAGCAAATACAGTGATCTAAAGTTATAACTCAGTACATTAATCCTATTGAATTTCCCCTGTTATTATATAAAATCACCAAAGGAAGGTGAGTTTTGTCTTACTGCTCTTATACAAAGTTAATGTTTAAATTATTCACTTTCTAACCTTTCATCAACAGTATGTTTATTCACAAGTAGGAGCAACAGGACCAAGTGCTTCTGTATGGTATCTACAGCTGACATTTCAGCATTACTTATATTCATAGTCCTGTAGCTTGCTGTCCTATGAACCAAAAACTTTTAGGGGCCTAAATGTGTGCTGATAAAGTCTTATATGTGCTTTCATTTCTGCTGCTGAGCACACATTTTATGAGAGGACAATCAGGCTTTTCCAACATCAGAACAGGGCATTTGTGACAAAATACTTAGCTAAAGACAGTTTTTGTTCCAAACTAGTTTTCTGAACTTCAGACTGTCTTTCAAGTCCAAGTAAACTAGTAGTTTATTGGTAGCAGGCCATCAATCCTACAGATGATTTAGATGGTTTTAAAGATGCTCAGAAATACAGAAAAATTATCTGAAAGAATCTAATGAACACATCTGGAATATTTTATTAGGATCGTTGTATTTAGTTTGAAATCTCTTGAATTAATCATTCCAGGCTGGTGTTAGAAATTTTCTTTACAGTAAGAATAACCTATGTTAAATTGATACTTACAGGCCTGAATTAGTGCTCAGTGACATCTCTATATCCAAGTTCTTGTTATCTTTAAAGTGTGTGTTTGGAATTGTTCATGATTTTGTAACAAAGACTGTTTTTGTACAGCATACAGAGTGATAATGTAAAAGCAGCAAAGAAGAGCTAGAAAGTAGTACATTGAAGTTCAGAGAAAAGATTGTTTTCTTTTGGCTGACAATGTTATATAAAGAGTTCAGAGTTAAGAATAGATACAAAGTTTACTCTAAATTTCAGTGCACCGAACTTAACCTTTGAGAACTCTGCAAATGCTGGCAAACATTTTGGACAGACTAGGATGAAAGTATAATTTCTGTCAAAACATATCACTGCTCTTCAAGTTAGTTACAGAATGATTGCTCAGAGGTGTACATTTTAACACTATTCCACTCCCCTCTCAAGTTGTGAGAGTGAAACTTTGTACTATCATAGTAATAGCACAAAAACTGTGGACCTTTAACTTAAGTTAACTTTTGCTAGAAGGCTGTAACATCTCATTATACATTAATTTAGTAGCATCTTTTAAAAAGAGCAGCACAACTTCTCTCATATTTATCACTTCTTATGAACAGAATCAAGAATGGCTTCTTCTGAATTAAAGAAAAACTTGGAGGTTGGTAATTTAATTGCTTGGAGGATAGTTCAGTTTCTTTACCTAAAAGTGACCAATGTTAAAATCATATGCAGACATGTTATTATTTTAGCCTGACTTAACTCCTACTTTTTCGTAATACTGATGTAATAAACCCTTTTTAGGTATTAGTAGTTCAAGTTGAGAGAAAAACTTTGTATGAACTTTGTCTGGATTGCAGAAAAATGACATTTTAAATCTTCAAAAGAAGTAAGAAGAGTCAGATATTGATAGTAATTAGGATACTTATTTCTGTACCTACTCCAGATTGTATGACAAGTGATTTAAACATCTCTATGTTTGCTTTCCCTGTGGAAGAATAGCCACAGGAGTATTCACTTCTACATAATTAATATTTGAAAAGCATAATACATGTGAAATGTACTACAGTGACATTTTCTGAATATAGTTCTCTCTTGACCACAAGGTTGCCTTGCTAATTGTCTAAAAGTATTTTGATCAGAGAAGTAATATTACAGATTATACCTTGGTAGGTTAATCCAATTGTGCTTTTGTAATTTTAAAGTTACAATGACTTTTGGAAAAGTGAATACTCTAGAAAATTAATATTTACCAGGAAGGAAAGAAATCTGCTTCTTATATTATAAAGCATACAAATTCTTCATTTTATCCCAAATGTTAAAGTGCATGTCTCCAGCTAATTTATTGAAAGATTCAATGATTTGCATATAGTCATAAAATGTCAGTGAAATAACCCTTTGACTTTGATCTCCCTTTTGAGTTATAACTTAGAATTTCCCAGTGATAATAATTTTGGTGGAACATGAGGAGGAAACATAAGCTAAGTTCTCAAAAAATCAGAATTTAAAATATGAAAAAAAAAAGTGCTTTGTGTTTTTAAATTTATAATTATCTTTCTGTTAAGGATGAAGAGATGCTTTTGACAGGAGGCTTGAAATCTCTCCTTCCCCATGTGCTAAGAAGAATAATTCGATGCAACAGACTCAGTATTAGTAATACTTCTGGAATGGCGGAAGGTAAGTAAACCTAACAGCTCTCTGTGCAAAGTGATTCCATTTTAGATTCATAACTATATGGTTTTTTGTTTGTGAAGGATTGAAGAAATATCAAAAGCATTAAAGTAAAACAGAAGAAAATGTTACGTTCTTGGGTGCTTTTGAAATCACATTGTAAGCACCCGAGTCTGTTTTTTAAATCGTAAAGATACGTCAGGGAAAATACATCATCCTACCTGAGTAATGTACATGGACTTTGTTTTCAGTGTTTGCAGTGCATCCCTCAGCTTCCAAATGTCATTGAGAAATGATGGATGCAGAAAATATTTGAAAAAGCTTTAACCAAATCTGTCTTTTCTTGCATGTTATTATCATATTTGTAAGATGACCTGCTATGTTCTTCACAGAGACCTTGCTCTACTTAGCACATCAAATATGCTTTGGGGAAGAATTAGAGACATATAGTTACAGAAGTGGTTTTCTGCTTCATTTGTTGCAGAAGGTGAAGCTTACTGGCTCAGCAAGACTTCGAATTATAATTAGTTTTATACTCAGATAACTGAATGCATTCTGAAAGAGTGATTTATGTCTTGTTTCTCATAGCTGGACTTTCACAGAAGCAGAGAAGTCTGTCATTGTTCTGATCAAATTTAAAAAGTAACTTAAACAGAAATACCATGGCAAATAGCTGATCAACAAAGCTGTGTAGTAGCACTACTATAAAAAATGTCAAAAGTAATTTTATAGAACCACAGTGAATCTTGAAATGGTGGTTTTCTTTTCTATCAGTTCCTAAGTTGAAAAATACTAATGGAAGATATTTTATAATGTTAATAATTTGCAGTTTGCCCCAGCTGAATTTTTAAGTGAATGTATTGCTGCAGTAGTTTTAAATGTATTAGTTCTAACATTTTTAGAAGTATTGTTGACATACAAAACAAATTCATGAACAAACAGTTTCATCATACAAAAAGAACCATTGTAACAAATTGTCTTATGTTGTTGGTATCCAGTTCTTTCTTACTGTCCTCATTGTCATTCACCAAAGAAATTAAAAGCTATTTCTAAACTTCTCTGAACTGGGACATGAGTGTGTTGAATTAATGCCTGGATTGGTTGGCACATCCAGCTCCACTACCATTGCTTGTGAATACTTTTGTAATGATGGCTCCATAATGCAAGTGAATACATTAAGAGTTATGGGTTCCATGTATACAAAAAAGTAAGGATAGCTGTCAGGAGAGGCAATAAAGTTCTCAAAGTGTTATAATGAAGCTTGCTGAGTTTATCAAGTAGTTGCCTGCAGATTCAGTCTGTCATCTGTAACTAGTATGTGAAATTCAGTGTTGTCAGTTGAATACCCTGACTAAACCTATAATTTTAAGAACTCATTAATATAACCAGGCAAGCAGAAAGTGCCTGTGGATTTTCATAGATGGCAGGGAATGAAGTTGAGGGGTAACTGAATGTAGTTTTATTCAGTGGTAAATGTAGTATGTTTATTTAGCAAAAATATTTTTCTGTATTTAGCAAGACTCTTTTTCTGTATTTAGTAACTTTTGCTAGGATTAAAATGAATTTTTGTGCTGACTGCTCCCAAGAGAGCAGTTTGTGGACAAATTCAGTATGCAAATATATGCTTACCTCAGCCTTTGCTTTGCATTTTTCCATCAGGAATAGAATTCTATCTTTGGATTTCTTTGTTAGCTTTGGTCAAGAGTAAGATTTGGCTCATTTTCTACAGCCTTTGAAGGCAGCTCATTGATTTCAACTAAATTATTGCCTCTTTGATGACAGACTACTGCAGTATTTAAGAAAGTGAGTGCTTCTGTGGAGCCTCCTACTCACCTGCCTAATATCAGACAGTAATAACTCTTCAAGAGAATATCAGTGTAGAATTTAGGGACTGTTAATTGCCGGGTTTATATACCCCAGACCAGTTGTACTCCAAATTTCCCCTCATTATTTGAACAGCTGATATTTCCATGCAGGAAAATTTAAATGGCATTGGTATTAGCTACTACTGTTAAGAAAATAAATTTTTGCTAAATAAGTGAATGGGACCTTTCTTCAGTGGTACTCATTGCAAAAATGTTAATGTCTTTAGGAGCTGTTTCATGGTAGTAACCAACAATCTTTTAAATCAAAGCTGCTTCCAAGTAAAAAAAGTGTAGCAGTTCTATTTATTTTAGGGTTTTTTTTAATTATAAATAGTGGAAATTACTGAGATTCAGTGGACAGTCAAGAATTTATTCCTGAACTGTAATGATATCTGTTTAATTGCAGCCCACATTAAAACTTCCTAGCCAAGAAATTTTAAACAATGTGCTATGAACATCAAGATACCAGGAATTTACTCTTGGATTGACCATGATTTGTATCTTGGTGTTGTGAAAAATAATTGTGAAAGCGTGGTATTTGCTAGCCTTTCTTTGGTTCTGGGCTAACATCTGCAAATAAAGCATTTTCCTACAGAACACTAATTTCCCAGGTTAGACAAGAAATTATGTTTATGTATAAATTCATCGAAATGTTTATTAATTATGGTGTCTTCATATTCTACTACTACCAATGTCTGCCAACGGTTTTAGCTGTGAATGACTTCACATATAGAGTAGGACTAGCTATGATTTTAAAACATTTCAAGAAGTTTAATCTAATTAAAGAGTTCTGAATCAAAAATTTCCTTCCAGTAATTTTTATAAACCATCTAAAGAAATGCATACAGAAAAGTTATTGTTTCACAAACAAAAAGCTGCATTAATAACCAGTCATTCCTACCTTTCACAATTTAAGGCTATAAACAGGCCAATGTTGTGATTTTGCACAAGTCCCTGGCTGATGACTTTGAGAAGTTCTGCCATGCAAACAATGGACCCCTGCCACTGCTGTACAGAAGCCAGCCAGGTGATTGGAAATGTCCTTCCCTGAGCAGTGATTCTGATATCAGGTAACTACAGACCAACTCTGCTGGTCAATATTCTGCAGTGAATGCTGCTGGTGATTAGGAGGGTTTCAAGAAACAGCCTGGTCACACTATTGAACATTTTGAACAAGGTTCTTTTCTTGGAGTTATACCTTTGAGTGAAAACCATGTATAACAGCCTGATCATCTTCTTCTTGAGAAACATGTTGTGGTAATTGTCAGTATTACAAGTATTTCTCTAATCCAAAGTTGAAGTTTTGTGTGATTTTTAAATATTTTGCAGTCTGAGCCTGCAGAATTCAATAATAGGGTTTTATATTTGTTTTATTTACTAGAAACATGGCCATGGTGTCTGCATGATACCTGTAGAATTTCTGAAATTTGAAAGATTCACTCCTGTGGTAAACACTAAAAAAAAGGCTTAAAACAGCTTCCTAAATTTTGAAAGCCTAAGACAAGATATGCAAGGTGCCTTTACCTACAAAACCTAAAAAGACCTCAAACTGTAACATGCTGTGTTTACCAGCTTGGTTTTGTGCAGAATAAGATATTCTGGGGGTTTGGCCTGTGTTTGTTTCATTTTTACTCAGAAAGAAAAAAATTGATAAAGTAGGCTGTATCTTGTGGTTTCACTCTGGGTTTATGTCAATTCAACCAATTCACCTTGTTTTCAAAAAATGTGATAAAGCTGTAATAACTTCTTATTTCACTAGAACTGACTGCCTACAGTACAGAAGATATGAGCATGGAGCTTGTACTGGATCATTGAAAAGCCTTAAAGAGTATTCTGAACAACTCAAGGACATGGTGACTTTTTATTTAGGCTGCAGCTTCTCTTTTGAAAAAGCAGTCCAAAAAGCTGGCATTCCTATAAGAAACGTTGAGCAAAAATGTAATGTCAGCATGTACAAAGTAAGTATATGCACACACACATAGCCTTTTTTGTAATTTTACCTGTGAGTTTTGTCCATATTCACATTAGGTGCATATACCTATTGTTCAAATCAGAACTTTTTTCTCTACCTACATAGTAACTTAAGGTGTGTGCTAGTGCTGAGTGCATGAAATACAGGGTAAAATATTCCCAGCCTCAGTTCAGTGTAAGGCCAATCTGCTTTTTTATTCATTTTTTCATGACTAAACTTTCCCTGTGGCAGTAATTTAGTTTGGATTCTGTTCTGGTTTGCCCTCTCTGTTTTACCCAATAATCCATGCACTATTCTGACCATGCCTTTACATGTGTCCTGCTCTCCATACCAGCTTCTGCTTGCAGTTGGAATATTCCTTTTATAAACCATGACAACAGCAGTTTCTTCTACGTGACAGCCACATTTTGGATTTTTCCTCTGACAGTAGAGCCTTTGAACTGCACATTTGCTACAAACCCAGGCCTCTGGGACAGAAGATGTTCCCAAAGACTTGAGGTGTCTACCATAGCACTGAAAATCATTACTGTGCTCCAAAAGATTAAGGTGTACATTTTAATGTTAACAGATGTCTTAGAATAATTCTGGCTCCAGTAAATAAAGCCCTTAATATTAAGAACAATAAAGTACATATCAGCATGCCTTTTTTCATTTAGTTCAGATGCTGTGCTACTAGAGGAAGGTTATTGTTGTTTTCACTGTTATTATCACACAATCTATGCTATGCTCCTGGTCAAAATGAAGTCCTACCAAGCTCAAAGAAAAAAAATACAACTACCTGTCTGCTTCTAGCATTTCAGAATTAGGACAATTTTATACTTTATAGCGTATTAATGCTGTGAAGAACTGCACAGTGTGTTTCTTCAGTGACAGATGTGATTATAATCACATAATAATTATCATTATAAGGGCTTTAAATGAACATTTTCTAGCCAGCATTAGCTGTCTGCATGTCTTGTTTATGTTCAGCTGCAACTCTGATATCAGACATTTTTTCCTAAAAAGCTGACCTACCTTATTTTTAAATAGAAAAGGTGCTTCAGCCTCACAGTTGGTGAGGATGATGAATTCCACAGAACCTTTGTAGAGGCATGAAAGATTTTGTATGTATGGAACTGTGATGGTGCTTCTGTACAAGTGGGTACTGCCATCAGCACTAGCTGACCCTGGCATGTTACAGGGCACTGTATTTAAGTACAGAGGGTAAATTCAGCCCAAGTAGATTTGTAGCTGTGCCATAATTTTCTATTAGCTTTTTCACTTTCTTTAGAGGGCACACACCATTGTTTTCTGATAATATTCAACATATACTGAGCTCACACTTGCTGTGAGCACTGAAACAAGAAATGCACGGTGTTGAAAATTTTAGTGCTCTATATAATGAAGCTAAACGATGGAATCTTAAAGGAAAAAAAATATGGGACCCTAAGAATTTTTTTCAAAAGGATTTTAAATGAATGTTAGAATGCAGCCTTTCTAAACTCAAGTACAGCACAAAAACTTAGATTTATTTATTCTAACATTTTTGAAGTATTATTCAGTATCCCTGCTAACCCTGGATTCTTTTGAACTGCCAGACATCTGTGCCTTGCTACAGCGTTTCTATGTTTCACTGCAACTTAGTAGTCACAATGAGACCTATCCCTGAAAGCAGGTTGGAAGCAGCTGTGCTAGCAACATCTGAATTAAAAGAAGCCCATGGAGCACCAATTCACATAGGTGACCCTGGTCAGTGCTTTTCATTTTTTGCTCTTCATGCACCTGACTGTGTATAAAAGTGAAGGGGGAAAGCATGGGAAGTAGTAGGACTGAAATACCTGCAACACTAAATCTATTATGTTTTAATTCTTTCTAATGGTCACAAACCTGAATATAAAAGGAAAAAGAAATGAAGAGAAAAAAAAAAGAAAAACCAAGATTTTGAGTGAGCTGAACACACAGATTTCTTAGATAAAAGATAGTTGTTGGATGTAGATAAGCTATATGGCAGGGGTGGTTTTGGTTAAAAAGTGTAATCACATTTTTCTGAAATGTATGCAGTTTCATTTATCTGTGAATACTTTCTTGCTGTCAGAGATTCCAGTGACAGGGTAGCAATGACTGACAGCATGGGGAGAAGTATGTGTGGATGCATTTTGTGTCTTAGTGGTTGAATGTGAAAGTAAATACTGCATTGTTTTTAAAAATACTGAAATAGCATACAGTGAGCACAACACTTAAGACAGAATGCATAGAAATATGACATGATTTTTTAAAAAATCTAGTTTGAACAAAACTGAAAAAAAATAACACAGGAAGCTGCTTGAAAAAGAACAAAACCAAACAAACACCTGTAATATGAAGATAAATTGCAATAAATTCCCCTCTGCTGTCGGAAGTTTGGTAAGCATGGGGTGCATACACAGAAGGATCACATTGCAGGGCATGGAAGGAGATGTCATCGGTTAACATAACACTCCAGTAATGTATTTGAGTAACATATCTGAATACTTAAATCTGAGGAACTAGTGGTAAGTCATTACTAAAGAGTAAATTATTATAGATACAGATTATATAAATTAATTCCAGAAAAGATAGTGATATATTAAAGCATCTGAAGAATTTAAAACCAAAGGAAGGTAGAAAGTGCTTAGAATGACCCAGATTATTACAAGTAGGTGTTAGAATAAAGCAAAAGACAATTGAGTGAAAGGCGGATAAGAGGAAGATGTATTTATCTAAGACAGAGAGGAAAAGAGAGATTGATCATTTCTCTCGCTAAAGAATGTAGGAAGTTAAAGCAGTAGAAAATGTGTTCTAGAAAGAACTCATTTTGCATTGCAGGTAGTTATTCTTGTTTGCCACAGCTACTAATATAATTCTTCTGTTGATCCAGAAGATTTATATTATCTTGAAAACTCAGCATAGTCTGGCTTGCATTTTGTTGCAGAAATAGGGTAAATACATTTTTACTGGTGTTACTGAGTACAAAAAGGGAAACCAAGTCAGCTCAGGCTCTGAGGATATGCACTCAAAGGCAAACTAAATGTTCCACTTTAGGGGGACCTGACACTCTTACACTCTTAACTCAGTGCCATTGAATGATGTTTGGGGTCCACCCCCCCAGATTTGCCATATTACTACTTAATTAGAATCACTCATGATTTAATTTTTTATCAATTGCAGGTCTGCTGGGAATACAAGATCTTTCTAAACCAGACTATGGAGATCCAGTTCACCTTCACCCTGGTGATATTCCAGTGTTTTGGGCCTGTGGAGTAACAGGAGTAGAGGCAGTTATCAACTGCAGTATGTGCTGCTTGGAGACTCTTTTAAAATTATCCTTCAATCTCTTTTCTCTCTCTCGTTTTTATTTTATTTTTTTAAAGCAGGCTGAGTGAGTTGGCTGATTAGCAGGCTTAATTTTAGGGTAAGATGAAAAAACACCCCAACCAAACAATAAAAAAGCCTTTGGCAGGACAGTTTTCATTGTGAAATACAGGTCTACTTTAAAGAAAATTCTTACTGAAATTTCACCACTTTTGTGTGAGTATTTTAAAGGTTTAAATCTACAGCTCTGGCAACATCAAAACATCTTTTTAAGCATTATAAAACCCAAGAAGTTTAAAGGCATTAATTTTTAAACTTCTTCCTTTTAAAATATTATTTTGTACTACACTGAAGTAAAGCAACAGTAAAGGAAAAAGAAAAAAAAAGAAGGAAAAAAACCCCCTAGAAATCCTTCCAAAATGTTGTCAAGAGCTAGCAAATTGATTGACATGGAAAAGGGTTCTTAAGTGTCTCATGGAGAACGTTGAGCTTTTAGTTTTTTCCAGAATTAAGTAAATGTGACACACTTTACATAAATGAAACTTTTTCCTCTGCAGAGTGCTTCTGCACTGTGTGCAGTCACTTATGCAGGCATGAGCACAAAGGGCAAGAAAATGCAACAAAACAATAGTAACAGTATTATATACTTCTCTAAGTCAATAGTGTGGAATAAAATACTGTATTTTCATTCTTTCTGAAAAAGAAGCTTAATAATCGTAGGCAGTGTATTTGGGAACACCTTGGGAGGTCATCTCCTTTGTCCTTCTCTCCTTGCAGGATCCTTGTGGTTTCTTATAGATGTTTATCTGAACTCCTCTCAACACCTACTCTTATATGTTCAGCTCTAAGAGAAGAGACTTCTTTCTCTTTCTTACACACAGTCTCTTTTCTCCAATCCCAAATCCATGCTGAGAATCCTACTCTTTCCTGTATTCTTCAGTAAACCTATTCACCTTCCCCATGCATCGTTGTTGTAGGGAAAAGAGAGAAAAAAATTGCCAGTGTCCCTCCAATCTGTTGCCCAAATTGGCTGTCTGTCCTGCCCTTGCCTGGAACTGACTTTCACTTTTGTTTATTTCTCCATTTTCTATATCAAAACCAGTTGTCATTAGTGCATTCCAGGAAATTTTTGGACAGTTTTTATTTTGCTGTGCTACTTTCTCAGCTAGGTAGTTAAAAATCTGCCATACCATCAGTACCCACACTTTAGATGAATCTGCTAGCTTGTCACAAAAAGCTGTCTGCTCACAGGGTTTGGCAAGGTATAGCAAACCTCAATAACCATGTTCCCCAGGTGCTTTAAATTGCTAACCATAGAGTCCCAACAGATGTAGCTCAAACCAAGAACATATGTACTTAGTAAAGAAATATCTTCTTCATTTTCACCCTCCTAACAAAGTAAAGCTTTTCTTGTTTAAGTATACCAGTTGTGATTTACCTAACAACATACCAATTTTGCCAAATCAAGTATTACCTAGATCCAGACTTCTGGAACCAGTATAAAGACAGGAAATACTTTCAGCTTAGGGAGCTACTATGCTGTCACGTGTAAAGAAGCTTATTTTTCTCCAGAGTTTTAGAGGCTACTCGTATTTCCTTTCCTAAGGCTTACTGGTCCCCTTTTGTCATTACTCCTTGCCAGTTTGTAGAGGCCAGCAGGATCGGGGAGAGAATTGGAAGGGTAAAAGCTGGAAAACTCGTGGCTTGCAATAAAGATAGTTTCATAGGGAAAGCAAAAGCCATGCAAACAAACAGCAAAACAGCAAAAATTCACTGCTTCTCCAGGGCAGGCAGATGTTCAGCCACCTCCAGGACAGCAGGGCCCCATCACAGGTAATGGTGACTTGGGAAGACAAAATCCATCACGACAGACCTTTTGGGAGGGTACCAAACTTCTGTTCTTAGGTTGCCTCAGGTTTAGACCAAAGAGGACATTGTGGAACAAACTGATCTCAACTACCCACATGAGCTTTTTAAAAGTGAGAACATTTTCACATGTACATGTATACATTTCTTTCTCAAAGTGTATTAATTGTTGCAGTGTAACTAAAAATTTCACCTGTTTTTTTAAGTGTCATCAGGCAGGGACTCTGTTGTTATATTAAGTAGCTTTTTGAAATTTTATCATCCTGATAATTCATTATATTGCAATAATAGCATTTAACTGAAGTTTTCTCATTCATTTTAGGAACTCCATTAGCTTTTACTCATTCTCCTGGCTGCATGTTCATTACCGACCTAAAGAATGACAGTGTCAGATCCTTAGGAGGAGTCCCACAGGTCCACTGCATCTCTCAGGATCCTCTGCATTTCAGTATTGTGTCAGCAGAAGCAGCCCAAAAGATAAATACTCTGGAGACCCTAATTGGAATAGATCCAGGTATAAACAAAAAGTATCTCCCTTTAATGGATTCATTATGGGGTAGATACCACCTATCCTGCCTTTTTAGATATTTAAAACTCAAGAACATAGTAAAAATCTAAAGGTGATTTTATGAATTCTTTGTGGAATACAGTGAGTTTATATAACTAGGTCTTCTATTTTCTGTTACTGTAGTTAATATCAGAGCCTGGCCAAAGCCATTCATCGTGAGTACTGGAATGTCTGATCTTGATGACTATATGCTCTCAAAGTACACAGAAGCAGTGATGTTTACAGCAGGCTGGAGAGTCCACAGGGAATAAGAACTGTTACTGAGTAAAACTGAAATTGGTGTGTAAAGCACAGGGCACCTCAGCTTGCTGGTAACAGCTCCATGGGTATTCACTGTAGGGTAAATAGCACATTTCTTTACATATATTCATGACTACTGCGCTCCTACCAGAAAATTTGAGTAGTTGCATGTGTTTTTCAAACACCACTCTCTGATGGGTGGAATTATATTAATTTGTGCTGACAGATCCATCACTGAGGTGCTGTATGATGGACCAAAGTGACCAGGTCACCACAGAAGGTTGAAGTAGGGCTGCCTATGCGCACAAGGAAGAGAGGGAAGTAAAGGCATATTGAGTAGTGCAACCATTCCTAAAATACACGCTGAGTTAGTCCCCTCTGGCTGCTGTAAAGTCTGAGCTCAGTGTGCCATAAATTTTCTGAAATCCTCTGTAGGCAGTAGTGGAAAACAGCTTACACCCAGCACTCTCAAGCTCCGGGTTTGGGCTGTGTGCATACATTTGGGTCTGTTTATTTTTACTCACAAGGCCTCTCTTTTCCCACTCTCTGGAGTTGGCTTGGCACAATGCCATGCTCTGCAGAAATACAGGACCTAACTTAAGAGTTAGCTCATTTTATTGCTAAAGGAGAGTTTGTCTCAGTTAATATACCCCACTTCTCAGAGACTTATATTCTGCTTTTGTTAGCTTTTGTTCTGAACATTTTTTTCTGTCCATTATGTGTTTATTGCCTGTGTGTTATTTAGGAGGAACAGAGGGAGAAATGCCAAAGGGGAAACTGAGGACAAAAAGAGGAAAATAGGGGGGTGAGGGGAGCGAGAAGGATGAAGATGTGAGGAAGTTGGAAAACAACAGTGAAGACTTATTTCTATAAGCCCATCATGCTGATATACATGGTTTTCTTGAGTGACAGCAAATCAAAAGAACTGAGCTGTGAACTTGTTTCCAAGTGACAGGGAAGGGACAGGGGATAGGAAGTGTTTGAACAATGAAAGCCACACACAGATAACAGTGTTGCCTATTTAGGGACTGACCCATGAGAAGAGACTTCTGTTCATATTCACCTTTTTCTCAGGGTCTGATAACATGGTTCTCTACTACATGAAGTGTTACAAGAACTTCTAGTAGTCACCTGGATACCACTGTATTAATTGAGTTTATAAAGTCCCCAGGTAACTTACAATGTCTCTGAAACCTCACTTCTGAGGTTAATCATTTCATTAAGTGAAATTTATTTGGGAATTAGCTCTTCCCAAAGTGGATGGAGTTAAACAGAGACAAAGGACCAGCTTACACATCTGAAGGCTGCCTCAGAACTTCTGTAAGGTGTGGGATACTTGAGTTGCAGTCTAGCTGCAGTAGCTAAACATGATCTAGCAGGACTGTCAAAGGAAAGCAGAGGGCCAAAGGAAAGGAAACAATATGCAATAAGCTCTCAGAAAAAGCTATTTACACTCATACCTAGAAATGCTAGGTATAATAATTTTCAAAATCTGACATTCTTAACCTGGAAGCACAGCCCATTATCTTCATTACTCGTATCCTACATATTCTTAGGTTTCCTGGGGAAATTACCCTAATTCCTGCCTTGAACAGAGGTTTTACTCTCTATGTTTTTTAACCCATTTTATGTCACTAAAGTATGTACTTTCACCCAGAGGAAAACTTCAAAAGGAGAACGATACATTGAAGTGTACTGCTCTCTTTAAACCCCTTGTCTAGGGGAGCGGGGTATCAGGCACCTGCAGCAGCAGGGTGAGCTGCTGGGGGCCTGCCTGGCCATGTCCCACGCTGGCTCCGTGCTGATCACAACTGGATTTCCCACCCACTTCACTCACGAGCCGCCCGAGGAGAACGACGGGCCCCCGGGAGCCCTCGCTATTGCAGCTATGCTGCAGGCCTTGGAGAAACAGGTTGCCATAGTTACAGATCAGCGAGCCATGGATCTGAATAAAAAGATTATTGAAGAAGCTGTTCAACTAGGTAAGAGACATGGGGTTTTTTCCGTTTTTATCTTGCTAATTTGAGCCAAGGTTTGCTTCAGTTTTAATCTGTCACTTAGTACAGGACTTTTTTTTCCCTAGAAAATGAATCAGAATTCATCCTCTAAACTCTGCTCAGCATTGCTGTGATGACATTTTGTTAAACCTAGCTGGCATCAAGTTAATGTGTACATATCTGGGTACTGATTCTGGATGCGTTGCTTGTGATAAATTCTGGATATCTGTTCTTATTCTTGTAGACCTGTTTTCTACCTCAAGGTCCCATTTAATAGCGGTTACATCCAAACAAGTTTAAATTAAAATAAGGGTATAGGGAGTTCCTCAAGAACTGTGTAAAGACATTGAATTCTCACTGTTCTAGCAATTTTGCTGTTTTGGTTTTTTTTAAGTTACTCAAACATATATCAAACAAAATAAAAAGTATGTAGTATCTGAAGTTCGTTTTGCTTTTCTGTAGGAATCTTGAAGAAACCCATCCCTCTATTGAGTTATCAAAGGGAAAGTGCTGATTCAGCTTTATTGTTTTTGTGTGAGAATGGGAATCCTGGAAGACCTAGGTATGTGTATTCAGTTTTTGAGAATGGGTCACACCTCTACAGTGCAAAATTATAACAAAAATAAGAACTATGGTCTGAGAAGGCAGAATGGCTGCAAGTAAATCTTTAAGACTTGGAATGAACAGAACAAACTTTGAAGCCAAACATTGTTATTGGAGCACACACAGAGTACAGAATTCCACATTATTCTGCAATTATGCACTTCTTCTGGAGTATAAAAAAGAAACAATTTTTCATATATCAGTAGTTCTTTTCCTTCAAAAAATTTCTAAAAGTTTTTCAGCTGTTATTCTATGAATATATATACACACACTATACATTATTTTACCCATTTTTAAATCAGTGAGAAGATGAAAAAACATTATATCAAAGTCAGTGAAAGAGCTAAGAAAAGAATAGCAGAGTGTATTCATTTTCTAGAGCTTTAGCTCTAGTCTGACAGCTGGGGAATCTGATCTGACTTAATAAAATGTCATATGTTTGTAATGGTGTGATTAGGGTTAATGCACTGGAGAATTTGCTAAGTAGCTGTATGCTCATTTCATTACTTAGCAGGCAACTTAAATTTCCTTGAAGTGGGCATACATTGCTCATTTTTATTGATCTTTCCTTGTAAAGTATTTTAATGTAGTTGCCTTCTGTTTGCATTCTTTAATAAAAAGGTCTTCCACCTTGGTATTTGCTTCATTAACTTATTCAATTCCCATTTCTTTCCACAGGTTAGTGTGTGCTGTAATAGTATGCATAACACCGTCTTCAATTTTTATGTATTGTTGTAAAAATGTCTTTTATAGCTATGCTTAATAAAAGTACAGGCAGATTCTATTTAAATTGGTCCCTTAGGCCCAAAAAGCTGAAGTATTTTTTTTAAGTAGACAACTAACCTGCTAAAGGTCTCTGGAATCACTGTAGATACACAACCACAGAAACATCAAGTCATTCAGCAGAATTAGTAACCTCTTGACAGTAAAATTTGAGAAACAGAAGCAAAATAACTTAATTCTAACATACAGTGGCAGAACTGAGTACTAAAGTTCTACTTAAAATGTAGGACGTCTGCAGTACATCTGTCTACTTTCATAACCAGCAAAATAGCCATAGACTTAAAAATAAATCCCCCAAATCTAAAAACCCAAACCAAAATGTTGCCTAACCAGAAACAGATTAATATTTGCCAAGCGATGTACTTTAAGCAGAGAATATATTTGCACTAACAAGGATTTAGATGATCATTACTTTTCCACTTTTTTATTTTCTTTGAATACACTTACAGAGACTAATATTTTACAAGATACTGCCTGCTTTAATGTGAAATAGAGCCAGGCCAGATGGCTGACCCAAAGAATTGCTGGCTAGGAGGATTGCAGGAACTTCTCCATTTCTTGGTAGCAAATGTGGTTTGTGGGAGTTGCACTAAAGCTATTAAAAATAACCTGAACTAACCTTTGAAAAAAACCCCATAGAGAACTATAATCAGAAACAACAAACCAGTATCCAGGTTTTACCTTTAATCCCAAATGGTCAAAAAGTAGAACCAAGCGCAAGCAGCCAACAGAAGAATTTGTTGTGTGAAAATCACAGCTTTGACTTCTCTCATCTGTTTTTTCACTCACCTCTAACCAGATTTGATCACCTGATAGCAATAGAGCGTGCTGGGATGGCTGCTGATGGCAATTATTACAATGCCAGGAAAGTTAACATTAAACATCTCGTGGATCCCATAGATGACCTATTTTTAGCTGCACAAACAATTCCAGGAGTCACAACAACAGGTAGGTGTGAGTTTGTGTGATATTCTCAGAAGCAAGAGAAGCACAAAACAGGAACTCTTACTGGTAGTGAAGGGGAGCAGGAGGCAGGTGCTGAGTGGCTGCTTTTGGGCTACAGCTGTTTGTTGTGGTTGAATTTGAAGAGACCATTGCTGGAGAAAGATTACAAGTTTCTACTGAAGGATTCCCACAACCAAAAAAAAAAAAAAGGAGTTGATTTCAAAGTTATTTAAGGACAAAAGAGCAAGACCGGATGTATTACCTATACATAAGTGTAAGTTTGTGATGGTGACTTTATTCTGTATTTTATGTGTTAAAGGCAGCATAGAAAGTAAATGGTTGTTGGATGGTAACATTACTTATTGAAGTATTGGTTTTATGATTGTTACACCTAAGTTGAAACAGCACTCTGGATAGAATCTTTGTTTTTATTGTCTTTAGCAGTGCATTCCTTTAAGCAGGGATTACATACTTGCATCTATTATAATAGTGCCTTTTCTAACTAAATATATGTGTACAGTAAGAAGCTTTAAAGGAATGCCTTGGCCTTCCCACCAAAACAATACTGGCCTTTGCTAATACCTCTAATGAGAATGCTTTTGTCAACATGCTGCTCCTCTCTTCGGGCAATAAACCTTTTTTCCTTGAAAAGTTATTTGTATCTGGTTTTGATAAAATACACCATAGACCATTGTACAACATCCTTGTACAATCAAATGCTAATGCTTCCTGCTACTATATGTGGCCCAAATGAGAGTTTTGGAGATATATAATCTCTATAAATATGAAAATTAAATTAGAAATAAGTACCCATGCTAGAATTATTTTTGTCACATCAGGACATGGCTGCTGATTTAGCTTTTTTTCTTCTTACAGTGCTGTGGACTCGCTCCTAAGTATTACCAAAAGCATGGGAACTTTGGCTTCCCAGCTTTGTTGTTTTTCAAATGTTTTCACAGAATTTAGAAAGCTTCTGCAGAGATAATGCATAGTCTGATTTCACTGTATTGGTGTAATTTAAAAGCTATGTAGCAGAGGACTTCACTGATTTTTTTATTATTGTAAAATTTGCAATACTTTGTATTTAGATTTAATTCAGTTTTTTCCTATTCATAAGAAGTACCTTCCAACACTCAAAAGGAAGCACTCTAGATGGCACTGTCTTGGCAATCTCAGCAGAGGACAAAGGTTGACTGAATAAGTACAGGAAAAGCTCTGTTTTGTAAAGATGTCTAGCAAAATGCCTCGAAGCTCTATCTGGACAGTTTCAACTCCTGTCCCTGATTTTGGGTTGTTGATACAAGAACTTGGTCTCTCCAGCTACTTACAGAACATCACAACCTGAGTCCTTTAGTAAAAATACCCTAATCTCTTCAAATATCTCCCACAGCAGCTCAAAGTATGTTATTCATTTGCTGGAGTTTGGTATGTCCTGCCAGTTGAGAATTTGAATCTATTTAGCAGAATGTAGTTTGTTTCAAACATTCTCTGAATATTCAACTATACTATGAAATGTCATTAATAAAAAATACCACAGGCTTGTGAAAAAGAAGAAAAGCAGTTATTCAGATTCACTGTGTCTCAGTGCTGTGAACTTTCTCTAAAGAGATATCTGCATAGAAAATGGTTTAACAAGTCAGAGGCTTGAAAGGACACTGAAGGGATCTGCTCTTATCTCCCATGACATTTGTGTACCTGGGTATTCTGCTCTGGAGAACTAACACAGTATCTATAGAAAAACAATGTAATTTTTTCTTACATTGTCTGTTACCTGGTTAACATTCCATGTTTTGCTTATCACAGTTTTTTTGTGTCTGTGTTTTTTTAATTGGGTAGCAGTTTCTTGGGTTGCTGTTGGGTTTTCAATGTTTCTGCAAAGCTTGGTTTAACTTAGCCACTGTGGCCTTTGTGTCATGTCTCCAACTTCCGATGGTAATGTATTGCTACTGACGAGGATTAATTTTTTTCTGGTGGGGCTATCTTTGACTTTCTTTATGGTCAGTAGGAATTTGGATGCATATGTCTACTTCCAAAATAAATGCAAATATTGTACAGCATTAGGCTGGAGCACTTGAATAACCTTATAGGCTACAATACTAGAAAGATCAAGTTTTCAGCCTACAGAAGTTCTTTATATAGTGTGCTCCGTGGCAAGAAGCACTGTGTCAGTAGGTGGAGAGGGGAAATGTTAGAACATTTGTTACATGCTGATTAATTGCTGTCAAGTGTTGCATTTAAAACAAAATCTGTGTTTTAAAAAAATCCAATCTTGTAGTTTGACCACAGACAAAACATGAGCAGTGGGGTACTAATATCCTAAAAACTCAGGGTATAAGGAGCAGCCTTGAGGAATTCAGAGTAAGAAGACATGAAAGACTGGGTTTGGAGGGGACTCATTTTCCTCATAAGGCTGAAATAAAAGATTAAGAGATGTTACTGGAACCACATATTATTTTTTTCAGCTGTCATACAATTGACATAGCTATATGCTATTTATATAGAAACTAATTAAAAGTTTTCCAAAGTACTGCATGAAAAAATGGGGTCACACATTTCCCTTTCATACAAAAGATTTTTATCTTGGAAGACTAGCATCTCCTGCATGTTTTGTGAATGTAGTTTCAGAACATAATATCGTGGAAACTTGCATGGAAGATCCAGCAGAACTATTTTTCCTTTGCCTGGAAAGCAATTGGGCCTCTAGAAGAGGATTCATCTTGCCTATTTTCAGACATCTATATTTGAGATGTCTGCCTTGGGGTGAGATGAACTGAATGTGTGAAGGGAGTGTTTCTTTCTGCTGACTCTAGAAGCAGTGTCGCTGTCTGGCTCATGTGTGGATGGCTGCATTTGCACAGGTGAATTTCACTCTGGAGATCTACAGTGAAATACAAGTCTCTGGCAATGTGTAGAGGAAGAAGAAAACAGATGGGACAGGAGACTTTTCAGTGGGGTGTTCTCTTCCATCCAGTGTCACATGAATGTGATCCATCCACAGCAGTAGATCTACTAATTGTGCAGCCATCCTGGTGACAGGACTCCCACAAAGACAAGAAGAGCAAAGCAGGACTGATAGAAAAAGCCCTGAGCAATGGATATCTTTCAGTTAAGAAAAGTGTTGGTTATCTTCATGGGACAAGAATTCATCTTGGCCTTTTTAAAGAATATTAACAGCAAAAATTTGAATTTTGAGTGTAAGAAAAATCAGAACATTGTGAGTGATTCTTACAAAGCAGTAAAACTTCCATATTTATATATGAGGATAGAAGCACCAGGATTATCTCAATACCTGTTTGAAAAGTACTACCAATGAACAGATTTTAGAAAGCACCATTAACTCCCAACAGTGAAATAAATGTGAACAGATTATTAAAGCAGATAAAAAAGAGTAGCTGTTCCTTGGCAAATCCTCTTATGTAAGCTATGTGTCACTCCGTTATGCCCTGCTTGACTGTATAGACTTAAGGAATCAAATAAAAACTTGCTGCTGAGAAATAACTTTCCATTTCACTTAAAGAAGAAATTTGCTACAGACACATGAGATATTTATGCAGTTACTAAAAGTGTTAAATTTACCAGTTTTCAGGGTTTGAAGTGTAAATTATAAATATTGTAATTTCTCTCCTGTAACACATGCTATGCATTAGAGCACAGTCACATTTCAAATTCAAATCTGATACATTGCAGTGGGGACTTGGAGCTCTTCACTGTTCCGTTTCACAGACATTGACTAGGATTTTTCTGTAAAATCTTCAAACTTAAGAAGATGCCATTCAGACTAACAGATGAAAGAGAAATTTTAATTTCCAACTAAATAGATGGAATTTTTTAGTATGTTTTTTAATATATTGGTAAGAGACTAGAGGTACTATCCAGCTTTTATGTAAACTGCTAGTTTATGTGTTACCTTCATCTCCAGATCTCTAAATGACATCTGACAACTTTATGTCCCAAACATAGCATTGCCCAGAATTTTCCTGAAATGACGTAGATCCCACTGATTTCTCTAAAATCACTAAGACACAATGTTTCTATTTGTGCAACAAAAATCAAGGCCCCACATCCAATATGTAAAAAATAAAGGCTAGATATTTTTTTGGTAAATGACTATGGAAAATGGAAACAGTAATAGTATACAGGGCTGGGCTCCTTGTGTACTGCAGCACGTTAGTGATCTGCATCAAACAGATGGGCAGTGCAGTCAGGCCTCCTTCTGCCCAAGTCCTTACGTATATTTTTGCTTATCTTTCTGCAATAATTGTTATTTCTATTCTCTTTTTTTAATTAAAGTTTGTAACAAGCCAAAGTTTTCTATGCTTGCTTCTTTATAGAATTGTCAGCTAGTTTCTCAGGTTTATTTTGGTTTAGTTTTATATCTTCTTTCTCTATTTGTGCTGATGCTCTTATGATAACACATTATATAGAACAGTCATGTGAGGCCTTCCATAAGCAAAGTTTATTGCCTTAATTCTGTCTGCAGTTCACAACCACTTGGTAATTTTGAATTCTTTTGCATGCACTCAATGTACAGAGCATATTGCATGTATAGACTTACAAGTTGGCATGCAATAGGTGATGCTTTCAGCTATTTCATTCACAGTCTTCTGTTTTTAGGCACTGTGGATGAAAAAGCAAACCATCTCATATGGAGCTATGACCTATCACAGCAACTGTGGGGAAGACACTGCATGCTTTCTAAAGATATTGTCAGTTATATGCTATGTTCATACTCATTTTGTCTTTTTCTCTTTTGTAAAGGTGTTGGAGATGGAGGAAATGAGTTGGGAATGGGCAAAGTAAAAGATGCTGTAAAGAAGCACATAAAAAATGGAGATGTTATAGCTTGTGATGTTGAAGCTGATTTTACTGTTGTAGCTGGTAAGGGGTTTTTGGTGAGGTGGGAGAGTAGCTGATATTTGAGAATAGAACTGACAAGGACACATTTGTCTTTCCAAGTAATTTGTATTGGCCCTTTCCAAGTCATCCCTGGCAAACTAATCTATCTCTGTATTATGTACATTTTCTGAAGAGTTAAGTGCCTGTTGCTTCAGAAGAACTGACTGAAAATCGAGAATGTTCCATGAACAAAGTGCATTTAATTGAAAATAATTGGGCAAGTCCTGAGTATTCTTAAATTATATAAAATCATAGAACCATAGAACCCTAGAATGGCTTGGGTTGGAAGGGACCTTGCCTACTCTCCCTGCCTTGGGCAGGAAACCTTTAACTAGGCCAGGTTACTCAATAACAAAAATCAATAAGGAAGACTGCAGAAGTGATCTATGTGGGAATTAAATGTCTGTGCCTCTACAAAATTTCAGTATAATTGATAAATTTATGTGAGTGTGCCCCTATCAGGCATAAATTAGTCATAGTGCTCCATTACAAAGAGATAAATTCTTTCAATCTCTCAAGGACATTCTTAATGTTCAACAAAAGTTGAATGTTACAGGTAAAATTCTCTTATACACCAGCATTAAATAAAATTCACAGTGAGAGAGAGGTGTTCAGCAAGGACCAACTTGTGAACTGGATGGTTGTTATTGTTCTTGGGCTCAGGTTTCTCTGTTCCTAACCCAGCTGTCTCTGACACACTCTGGACACTAAGCAGCCACTTTTTTGCAGTTTGGTTTCACGGTGCCATTCTTTGCAGGGGTCTCTAACTGGGGTGGCTACGCCATTGCCTGTGCCCTGTCTGTTCTGCGCTGCTGCGAGATCCACGATCGCTACCTGCGGAGGGCTCTCGGCTTTCCACGGGCACCCAGCAAGGGGCTCTGGCAGCCAGCGCTTCCCTCCGTCACCAAGGTAATTCCTGTGTGCCCCGGGCTTGGGACTTGCTCCTGACAGCTGGATGGAAGTGGCCACCAGCTGCTAAATCCTGCCTAGTCTGCTTCAATACCTTATCTTCACAAGGGCTTTGGGGGTTCCCTGTGAAGGAGCAGCCACACTGTACTTACACTGTTCCACAAAGGATTCAAGGCAGATTGCAAATGAAAATCCTCAATGTATTCATGTCGTGTAACTTCAAGCAGAAGACAGTGCCACAATTTTACAGGCAACGCAAGAAATCCTTGTATTGAGATACAGTGATTAAAATTCCCTGTTTGCTTCCTTAGCATCATTCATGATTTTATAACTCTCTATTGTAATGTCCTTTAGATGTCTGCTTCCGAAATCAAAAGTCACAGTTCTTATGCAGTAGCCACTCCATACTTCTGATCTTTGTACCTTACTTCTGATCTTTCCACCTTTTCTAGTTTGCTGGAACCTTTCTACAATTAGTTTTGAATGTTTCTAAATTAAAGTTGGAGAAAAACTTGTACATGAGTATTTTTAAATGTGTTTTGACTAATGCAGCACTGTACAGTGTGATATTCTGGGAATGCAAAGGTTTCAGACTGAGAAAAAGGAAAATAAGTAAGAGGGGTGAGAAATTACTCTGATCTGTGCTCATCCTGCTAAGCACGTGCCTCTATTTTTAACTTGGCAGTGATTAAAAAAAAATCTGTCTATATCGGGAAAGGAAATGAAATCCTGCGATTTCAATGAGGATCACTTCAGCAAGATTTGGTCCATTTCTGTGCACTTCATGTCATCCCATGCCATTTTTCTGTTTTCACTTCGGTGCAGATTTTTTTTTTCCAATGCATTCTGTTTCATCTGTTTCTTCTCCTGTCTCTTGGTATCTTTGGTTCCCTGATTTACAGGATTTCAAGGATTCTAATTTTGGCAAAGTTCGGTGCTTATCCCTGCACTTCATGATATCCCATGTAATTTTATTTTTTTCACCTCGGTGCAGATTTTTTTTTTTTAGCATATCATTTCATCAATTTCTTCTCCTGCTGCTTTGTTTCTTTTGCTCCCTTATTTGGGGGTTTCAGTAAGGTTAATTTTGCCAATTTTCGGTCCTTTTCACTGCACTTCATTGAGTCCAAGTCCATTTGGTTGTAGTCACTCCATTGCTAAAATTTTTTTTTTCAATTTCATTTGGTTTGATCATATCTCCTGTCCCGAGTGTTTGTTACACTTTCTTCTCTGATTTCAGGATTTCATTTCCTTTCCCGAAAGGAATTTTTTTTTTCCAAAAGGAATATATTTCCACATATTTGAAATAACTGAGGAACTTCAAAATTCAGCTTTATTGGCAGAGTACCTATATAGAGATTTGGACAAAACCATTAAGTGTGTGACTCCAAGAATGCTAAGCAAAATGCAATCCATCTACCATAGGTACTGCCCAAAACAAAGTTTTTCTCCTGAAATGCCAGGACATTTTGGATGAAATTCCAACAAAGCACCTTTTAAATATTTTAGAGTAGATCTCACTAATTTTTTTTTAATTCTTGCTATCTTAGTTTTTCATCTAAAGGTCATAAAACTGAAACTGATCCCAACACTTGGCACAGCCCTATAGCTTAACAAAGCTTATATGGCCCTTTTCAGCACAGTCTTTTTATAAAATAGATTAATTACTTTTCAGTTCTCAATGTTTTTTCCAGTTGCATCCACTGAATTTTGACCTTTAAATTGATGCATCCTAAAATTACTATGATCAAAATTCCTGGTAATTGAGATACTGTAATTAAATGTCACTGTGTACAGGAAAACCTTCTTGTTTTTGTTTTACTAAGCTATACAGCTGGGAATATTAATGATCAAATAATGGGCTTCTGAAAGTGCAATACTAAAATCTATTGAGTTAAAATTAGTGGAAACTGTTTTGTGGAGGAGAGAAAATGACAAAATGTCTGACAAGAAAATATGATATCTTTAATTATAAATCACACAACAGTGAACAGTGCAGAAGATTGAATACATTAGTATTCACATACGCCATTAGTATAAAAAATTTGGACCATCTATGTTTATATGGCTACTTTGTGCAAAATTCAGCTTCATTTAATGCTATAATAATTACCCCAGTGAGATAAAGAGCACCACCGCACAGATCCATCTCAGTGTTTGTATTTGTGATTGTAATCGGAAGGAGGACATTTGAAGGAGTGCCTAAACCAGATTGCTTTCTTATAATGTGCTTTATTTTTCTTCAAAAAATGGCACTCCTTCCATGAGTGCTGTAGATCATAATTACTAAGTGAAGACTTCCCCTGAAACACCAACATGATTTCTCTGCAGGCTCGTGTTCGAGCAGTGTCGGGTTTACGCTGCCAAACCCCAGAACTGCGGAGCTCTCCCTCCACTCTGACCAGTAAACTGAGATTGTCCTGGGTTCAGGGATTGCCCTTTGCACACATCTTAGCCAGAGGTGCTGCAAAGTATTTGTTCCGTGCTGAGAACTGCAGGAGCAAGAAACAAGTGGACCTAGACAACCTTTGCTTACCTAATAGTTTGATTATGCTATTGGCTTGGTTTTTCATATGTTTGTAGTACTTTTATACCAAAGTGGCTGTAATGAAATTAATTCATTCATACATGTCCAAATGTAGCTAATGTTAAACATCCTACAGTCAACTCTGCATTTCATTACATCTCACAACCAGGTTAATATATCAAGCATTTGTTCTTTTCCTGAACTCTTTAGTAATGGCAACATATTAACTGTGTAGGGTTTTTGTTTTTTTAATTATGACCTATAAGAATATGAATTATACTGGAAATATATAAAGGTGTGACGTATTTTTAGTGTGCTTTATTAACTTTGTCATTCATAAGGAAGTTTTTCCCCTTGAATAAAGCACAAACTAACAAGATATTTTTCTATTAATTTGATTATTTTTCTGGTTACCCCACTCCCAACATAATTATTTACTAAAGAGAGAACTGTGGGCAAATTGCAGCACTGTACAGCTAAGGAAGCATGCTGTACATTGTATTTACTTGTTACAAATGGAAACAGTAGCATTTGATGACAGACTGGTTTATCAGGCATGGTTATGTAGTATTAAGCAAGCAAACTATTTTTACCTCATATAAGCAGATCAGCGAGCTATAATATGTAAATATGTAAATATGTAGCAGAAATCATTCATATTAGAGATTACATTTTGTGTATCCAGTTTGGGTGTGTCTTACGTGACACGAGAGATCTCCTTTGCCCTTTTGCATTTAGATACACTCAGTGCTAAGAGAAACCTCTGTCGTGCAGAAAGATCAGTTGTATATGTTTGCATTCACACAAATGATCATTCATATGATATAAACTGATGTGTATTTATAATTTTATAAATTACAAAGTAGCAAATTTTATGCTACTAATGTATCCAGATCATTTCCTTAAATAGAAGTGTCACTGCTGACACCATGTAACTATGCATATTTTTCCTTTAGTAGAAACCAGAGCTGCGTTTAATTTTGTTGCAGCTAAGAACTAGGATGTTTTACCAGGAAATAAAAGACAGATCTTTAGAAAGTGCATTCAGAAAGCAGGTTACAAAATTAAACTGAATTGATCATGCAGGGCATGCTTTGCTTCATTCAGAAATTATTATATTTTAGCCATATACTATGTTATGTAAAATACAACTGTGTTGTGTCTAAATTCAGATCTACCACTACTGTGTTATTTGTGGTTTAAAAGTACTTTGATAAGAGAAAATTAGGTATTTTAACTTTTTAGGGTTTTTTTCATCATTCATTTGTGTCCAGGAGATAAAGAACTTTGCTAGAGGTTATTGTGTGGTAATGTCAAACAAAAAGTGTTAAAACCTAGAGAACTCTGTCAAGGACACTGGTAGGACTGTTCCAGTAGCAATTTCCATGCAAGTGGAAATGGCACAGTCGACAAAGACCAGAAAGGGCATTCCTAGCAAAGAAAGGGAGGAAAAGATAGGTAGGTGAGTGTTTCAAGGTCTTTTATAACTTACCACAGGGCTGGTGTAGGGGAAGCTAAAAAGTGCCCAGGTTTTTAGTTTTCTTAGATTTTTATTAACAGAATTCAAGAAACAAATTCTTACTATAGTAAATGCTAAAAAAACAGAAAGAGTTTTACCCTGTACATTTCATGACAAATGAAAAGAAAAGCACTTTATGCCAGGCATACATCCACTTGAAACCAAATCTTCAAATTTCACTGTTCCCTGTGGTTTTTTCAGAGCTCATTTTATCCCGTCTTTTCATCCCACATTGCTAACTGGCCCATAGCTCACAAAAAAGGATTTTGTTCCCTCTGTGTACTTTTACAGCTCAACTTGGAACACACTTTGTTATCTGCTTATATTAGTTATGCAAGAAAATAACTGTAGTTCTAAACAAAGTCTATGCTATTTCAGAGCATGCCAAGGAAGCACAATTTCCGAGGTTTTTTCTTCCCACTCCTTCCCTAAGCAACCAGAACGTTCATAAAATCAATAACAAAAAGGGAAGAGAGGGCCAAAGGCACAGAGAGATCAGAGAAGCTGCAGGAAAGGAAAGTGAGTGTGCAGCCCATCCAGGTGCTCTCTTTAACCATTTTTTCTGGTGCATCCTCTTTGCTTTCTGTTCTTTTTCTTTAAAAATGCAGCTGCAGCCAGCTGCCTTGCTGGGGAAACCACAGATGGATTTTTGAGATACTTTGGGTGGAGGTTCCTCTGATTCTGATTTGTGCGATATAGGAACTTGAAACCGGTCAAAAAATGCTGAATGTTTCTGAATTGACACTAATGTTCTGTTTGAGGGAGCGTGGAGAACAATAATATTCAGTAATTAAATAGCAGTCAAGATTATAAACTGTCTGACACTACCTGACTTCCAGATGCTAAACATATTCTTGGGACAAGATATTGTTTGCAAGTTGATAGCAAAATAAATGTGGAGGATATGATCAGTCTCTCCCAGAATTAAAATAAAGTTCTTGGTGACTGCTCATCTGATTCAGAATTTTAATTATACTCTATTTCTTTGTTTTTTAAGGAAGAAAATCTCCTGAAAACACTTGTGCAGCTTGGGGTCCGCAGTGGCAAAACTGCCAGTCTAGAGATGGAAGTGGATGGGCTGCCCTTCTACAACACCCATTCACTTATGATTGAAAAGCTGCTGCAAGAAGCACAGCAGTGACTGTCCCTGATGATTTCTGCATCAAGAGTTGCTCCCGTGTCATTTCCATATTCTTGAGGCTCTCACAAGGTGTAAAAGATTAGAAAAAGATAACTTTTCATGCCTGGTGTCTTGACCACACACAGCTTTTCATTGTTATCCTTACAACATCTCTGTGAAACAAGAAGAGGATATCATCACAATGACTTGGTCTACCTTCCTTTTCTGTGATTTTATAATGGAAAATGAATATTAAATGACATCACATAATAAGAAAGAGGTGATCTGACTTTTAAAAAGAAAGCATGCAATTACAATGAAATATTATTACACTGCTGTTCTTGTTTTACTAACCTCATAACTGCAACAGGAAGTAACTCTCATAGCAACTTGGATTTAAAAATACTTCTGGTCAGGAAAACAGCTACAGTAGAGAGGGGAGATTCAAAACAAAACCGCAGTAAGTGTTACAGTAGTGAAAGCTCCATTGCACACTTCCTGTAGCCCCTCTATTGCTGTCTTCTTATGGTGGGGGATAGTTTATGGAAGTGTGAGGAGATACGGAGAAAATTTTAACTGAGCTAATGAAAATAAGGGCAGCATTGCAGACCTGTGTGAAGGGTAGGCTGTGCCATTGACCTCCATCGTATCACTCGTTTGACACACACTTTGCCACTTTCTGGGTAATAGAGAAAAGTTGTAGACATTTCAGAGTATCCTGTTGTTAAGAATAAATTAATTGAATACATAAATAATTATTAAAATTAATTATTAGAAATAAGTATGAAATAACTATATAAATAAACATTTACATGAATTTCTGTTACAGAAGTCTGGCTCCTAACAAGACCAAGTGAATTAACATTAAATTCTATCCCACAGGATTACTAACACTGAAGCAGTACACAGCAAATGGTTGTGAATTCTGCCCAGCTTTTGTCATTTAAAGCTGTGATTTTACCTTAACTCCAGAAGAGTGACAGGACTGAAGTTCTGCTGGCTGTCAGCCCTTGCAGCAGAGAGGAGAGGGTACATTTGACACTGCACCTCTAAAGCACTGGTGCTTTACCTTGTGGTAGAATGGAAGTTCACTTTAGTTGGATTTCCAGCAGCCAACAACACCTTATATCTCTTTTCCTTCCTGGCAGGTGAGTTTTATTTTCCGTCTTTGATGCACAAC
This sequence comes from Orthonyx spaldingii, assembly GCA_013397795.1. NCBI lineage: Eukaryota > Metazoa > Chordata > Aves > Passeriformes > Orthonychidae > Orthonyx > Orthonyx spaldingii. Next base: position 1,442,163 of record VZTJ01003404.1, on the reverse strand, counting down.
AAACTAACTTTTTGAGAATGAGAAACATAATTTCATATCACAAACACCAGCATATTTTGAACATTAATCTCCTGAAATCCCTGAGGATACAGAGCCATTAAACACATAAAATAGTTGAACACATGACAGAAAGAAATCTTAATGCCAGACTTGCAGCTAGACATTCAGATTCACCAAAGATCCCAATGTGTGTTTTATAGATTAGTCATTTTTTTTTAGATTCATTTTATCTAAAACCTTCTGAAAGAATGTTCTAGAAAAGTATCTTGGAAGTTTCACGATTAGAAAATATCTCCTTTAGAAGTCTTCAAACTCTCCAAACTATAAGTATTAAGTAAAATATTTCATATGAATGCTTGAACTTTTTGCCAAAGCCAGTAACCCTGCAGGATGGCATATGTTCACTGCTGCACAGAACCCACAGAGTGAAATTAGCATAATTTTAAAAGAAGCAGCTGATTTTATTCTGTGTACTACAGACATATTACACTACCAGCTGCAATGTGTATTATTCTTTCCAAACACTTTTGTAAAAAAAATGTCATTTAGTAAGCTTTTGCTGTTTTTCTCCCAAAATACAAGTTTTAACAGTCAGATTTCATTAAGAAATACAGAAATACAAAATTTAATACTTTATTTCTCTTTTTCTCTAGTGCATGCTTTTTAAATCCCTTCTTGTGTGCAGTCCCAAGCACTGTATTTACTGCAATAGCATGTGTAGGGTGTCTCTAGTGACCTTAGCAGGACCCTGGAGTGACTGGGTTTTGACTGAGAAGGAAAAGCTCTGAGTGGGAGTTATCTTCCTGCTGTATTGGTTACAGTTCTGCGGCCCAAGCTTGACAGTTACAATACAGAAAGAATTGATATAATATTGACTTTATAGAATTGAAGAAGAAAAAAAGCAGAAAAGGAAGAAAAAAATCCCTCATCTTGTGGGTTAGCAGGTTAAGTGCTGAGAACTGTAGCAGAATGCTGGGCTGTGTTACACAAGTTTCCATCTGATTTTAAACTGCAGCAGCTGACCAAAGCTGACCACATCAAAGTACCAACTCAAATAAGCCTTAATCCCTCAGATGACAATTCCATGTAGGACAGCATGCTCTGCATTCCAGTCGTCTAATTTAAACAACATGGGCAACTGTAAAGAAGCAACACATAAACACGACAACAAATATTTAATCCTAGAACAAACTACGTGTGTGTCTTGCAGCCTGACAGGTCGTGGGAGTCCAAGGAGTTGGTGTTTAACCATCTACAAGCTCAGCACTACGGCAGTCGGGAGGGAGTCCCTGCCTTACGACCCCCTTGGAACACACAGCAGATGAGAGGAAAGATTAGGAGAAAATAAAGCTAAACAGTGCTCATAGTCAGGAGGAAAAAATGCAGATGTAAGGTAATTAATCCAGCTGAGTGGTCAAAGTATAAAGAAATGTAAAATAATTAAACAAACCAAATGTTAACCTAAGCAAACCTAATCCCCTCTTGGGACTGGGGACATGAATCCTTTCTGCAAGAGGAGGGAGGAGAGGATCTCTAGTCTCACAAATAGAAACTGTGGGGCAAAGCTAAAAGATAGTTATTTCAAACGCAGAGTGAAAAAATATAAAAAGAAAATTATAAAAGCATTCTTTATTAAACACATTCACTAATTATATCCAATATTGCAGTCGCAAGGTGGTTTTCAGAAAACTGTTAGAATATATTCCTTTTGGAATCTGATGACAAGCAAGACTGTGTATAATGACATACTTCAGATAGCAAGAGTAGACCATCTGTCTAGACAATCTTTTGATTTAAAGGCAAACCAAAGAAACAAAACTGATTATACTGCTGGAAGTTATCAGCTCCAGGCTGCAGAGTGAGAGGTGTTTCAAGGAAGGTCTGAAACCAGAGAACTGAAAGAACAAGGCAATATTCATGGTGTAACAGCTACTGATACAAGAAGGTGTGATGAGCAGGTCACGAAGAAGAATCACACAGGATTCATTAGTGCAACAAAAAACCCCTAAAAAAACTAGAGAGGAAGTGGTGGTAGAAACAAGACTATAGAGCACAACTCCCACGTCTTTAAAAGCCTTTATTCTCCACTTACTCCTGCATTTTGTTTCTGTCTAAACCAGGACACAGATCACTCATACATCATATTTCTGATACTGTATTTACTGAACCATGACTGAATCCTAAACTATTATCTGTGGGCAAAACAGAGTTTAAACAGAATTCATTTGACAGTTTCCCTGACAAATGCATTATTTAATTGCCTGCATGATCTGTGCTGCACAAGATACACAAATTGCAAAGGACACAATCAAAACCTTAGCAAGGTGTAGTAGAATTTAGATGTAACCAAATATCCTTGAACACAGTGACTCAGAGAAGCACGTGGGATCAAAGTGCCTCATGTATTACCAACCTCTTGTTCTCTTCCAAGTCAACAAACCAAGTCATCGACAACCATAGGAGCCCAGAGTCTCATACTTCTGGAAGTCTCTGGGAGCCTTATGATGATGTTTAACAGTGTGAGATTCAGCAGTCAAATAACAGCCTGAAGGTCTCAGCAGGTGCTGAGTTCCTTGTGCATGTTCTCCCATCAGGTCTCACACTATCAGAATGATTGTTTTAGGAGTGTGGTTCTGGCATGGTCTCTGCAGGCTTTGAAACTGGCGGAAGGAGGAGGTATTTCAGAGAGTTACTGAGATGTTACAGAAATGTTTTGTTGGATTTTTTTTCTTTTTAAAAGTACATATGGGGACATTTAATTTTTTCTGTCTCTCACCTTTTCAACAGATGATGACAGCTTGTAGAGAATTATTTTCTCCCGATGCTACAGGGGCAAACAGAAAGCAGTTAAAGATGAGTTCACCAGAAGTACACACCATGAGTACTGGCTTATTCCAGTCAATGCAGTCATCAAGACAATAGGTTTTAAATATTGGCACAACAACAGATATGTGATTATAACTGAACTGACTTAGCACATGCTTTCCTCACTATTGCCTGGGTGCAAGCACCTCCAGAAACAGCTTCACTGTACAGCATTGCTCATAAGCCTTTGCGAGGTCACACTGTTCTAATCCATGAATAATTCAGACAGATACACAAACACGGCCACAGCTGCATATTCAAGATTAATGTCTTTTTTTGATTAATGCTATAGGCTGTCTGCATTAGTTGTGAAGCAGTCCTTCATTCCAGCACCATCAGGTGGTATTTGTAATAACCCTGGTTGTTGCTCATGCTGTGCTCTGTTGGGAGTTTCAGTCATGTTCAGTGGATAGGATTCCTTTGTCTCAGTACTCAGACGGCCTAAACATGTTAGACAAGAGTCTCTCATCTTGACAAAGTTCTGATAAGTGCTTTCACTGGAAAAACAGTACAATACTGGGTCAGCAACACAGTTAAAAGTAGTCAACAGTAGAGAAATATGGTAAACATTAAATATTTTCTCAGCAAATGAGCAGTTGTTCTCCAACAAGCTACGAACTACAAGTAGGATGTGGTATGGTCCAAAGCAGACTAAAAATATGAAAACAGTGCTTGAAACCAGTCTTTTAATTTGAATTTTCTTCTTCTTTTGAGTGCCGGGGCTCTTGTGGACAACTCGTAAAATCCCACAGTAGGAGAAGGCCAGCAGGAAGAAGGGGAAAAGGAAGCCAGCAGAGAAGCGGTAGTAATTGACATTGTGTTCCCATTTCTTGATGGGGTAATGCTCAAAGCACACCAAGTGGCTCTCAGCATCCATACTGATCTCCCCATGTGTGAAGACAAAGCAGCATGTCATTATTTCTTTGGCCCAGATAATGATGCTGACAATGGCGGCGGCCTTCATGGTCCGAAAGCGCTGGAACCGAAAGGGGTGCACGACGGCCAGGTAGCGGTCGATGGAGATGCAGCACAGGAAGCCCACGCTGATGTAGATGTTCTCATACAGGATGATGCCACAAATTTTGCACAGCAGCTCATCGTAGGTCCAGTTGTCATGCTGTAAAGCATACTGAAGCCAAAAAGGCAAAGAAAATATGTACAGCAGGTCTGCTATAGTCAAATTGCAAAGGTAGATACCTAATTCATTTTTAGCTTTGATCTGTAAATACCCATAGTACAGTGACAGGCAGTTAGCTGGCAAGCCTAATATAAACACAAATATGTACACCACAGGGGATAATGTCTCGTGGATATCATGAGTAATATTGCACTTCTCAGTCACATTCCCTATGAAATTCACCATCTTCTACTTCTCCCTGTGTATCACTCATCAGGGTCCTGAATATAAGAGTAAATTACATTCAGTTTCATGTAGAGTTTATTTCTTCCACAAACCCTTAGGCTGAAGTGATGACTTGTTGCAGGATGTTAATAACCTGAAGATAAAAGACAAGGAAATCTTTAGAAGGGATACAATTTTTAAATATATAGTACACTTATATAAAGCTGCCTTTTCCTAGCCCTAAATTTCATATAGTCTTTGATAAAGATAAAGCCTGTCTAGGAAATCATGAATCACATAAGTCCTAGTATGTAACAGAAAAGAGCCAGAAAATTATGTGATCCAGAATCACAAAGCAAATTACAAATACTTATTTTCATTTTGGAGCTATCTAAAAAGTGAAGAAATATCATCTCTGGTTTACAGATGAGTCAGAAAAGCAGTACTCAGATTTGTCTATGATGGAAAAGGTATCTCTGGTAAACCAGCAGTCTACTCAGACTTCCTTAGAGGATGTAGTGTGCACAAAACTGCTGGTTTTTAATTTGCATTTCTTAACTTTTCCTTTATATACAAGATACCATGTAACGTGCAGTTCAATTCAGCAGGATGAAAAAACAAAGGGACTTTTTAGCACTCTCTTACAGTTACTTGTAAACACAATCCTGAAAGCAAGCTGTCTCCCTCTGTTGGAAGGACATGATAAAACTCTGGTACAGAGCATCCCCATGGTCTCAGTTCTACAGGATATGCTGTTTCATATTCCTTATGTGCCATCAACTCCCAAACACACTCATTTACTCTTAGTACTTATACATTTGTATCTTTCCTTTTCATATTCACTGAATATAAATGCAATTGTTTTCACCTGAAGAATTTGGTATAATCCAAACACATACCCATAAAAACTATTACTACACTATACTATAACTATTTAAGACACAAAAATCACTGCTGACAATGGGTTAGCACTCAGCTGTACTAGGTCAAGCCTGGACCCAGCTCACAGTGATGAAACCCTCAACTAAACAGGAAAATACCCCATTCAGCATTTTATCACCTCATGATGTATCCACATGAGCACAAATGCTCAGCCCTGGAGAACAGCAGGGCCTAGTCTGAGGGGGATGAATGTTTAACCTAATGGTGCAGAACAGCAAGACTGTATTTCTTTCAATCTCTCAGAAAATTCAGGGTTGTTGGGTATACCTTTGTAAGGTTAACAATTTGTGTATTTTTTTTACAGCTTCAGATACTATGGATTCAAAACAAGCACTATCCAAAGACAAAGATAAGACCTTGCTGCTTTTTCCTGTTCGCTATGCTAATTTGCATTTTTGTCATCAACTTCTGTCCCATCTAGGAACATAAAATTTCTTCCAAGGCAACCCTTACAAAAACATGACCACACTCCAGTAAAATTACTGTCAGCTTTAGCACTTGAGGATGTTACTGTCAAATATTTTTTTTAATACATTATTTACTTTTTTTTAATAGTGATAGGCTTTACTCCTGTAGAAACTGAAAAGAAAATCACTTGCTCTAGGCCAGAAAAGAATTGCCTGACTGATGTAAGTGATCAAACCTGCAAAGAATTTAATTTTTTAGCTTCAACCGGCATAATTCCACAGAATTCACAGCAAACACATACAAATAAGAATTGGGATGTGGTTTTCATCCCTTTACTTTTACTTTTTCTTTCCAACAGAGAGAACATCAGCCCTTGTTTTGGTGGAAATATCCTTGTGAGCTCAGAAACTCTCAGTCATGAAACGACAGGCCAAGATAAGTTCATCTCCCTCAAAACTTTTAACTCCACTGTCCAACACAACTTGTGTGAAAGACTGCTCAAGTCTAGCACTCTGCTCTCCTCCTCCTCTCAGTCTCAAGCAGCTCCTTTGGGGTTTAAGAGACTCACCCTCTCCACTGTGAGTGTCACAGTAGTTACAAGTCATATATCCAGCTCAGCAGGAGGAATGCTGCTAAAGGGACCCAGTCACAGATACCTAATGTTCAGTTTGAAGTTTGCTCCAGGAGATTGCCATAACCTTCTCCTGGAATAAATATGACAATGTTGGCAGTGCTGACATGTACAGCAGAAAACAATTACTAAAGTTATGTACAAATTTCCCCCAACACTGATACTCAGGGGCCATTAGCTCTCCTGTAACACTATCCAGTTTCTCAAAGGCTTCATGACCATCTCACATCTCTTCCATCTCTTCCTCAGAATCTTTGCTGAGGCAGGTTTGATAACCTACTTACCCTACCCCACCCCACCTTTTTAATCCAGAGCTCCAGGCCTGAGTTTGTATTTCATAGCATTTCTGTATAATAATTTGACTTTTACATGTAAGGGTTTGCCTGCACAGTGTGATTGGCACACCTTAGTTATTCTCTAAAATGTCTAAAATCTGAGACCTATCATCATATCTACCCATACAGTGTCCAGCCAGTGCCCAGTTCCTGTTGATAAGGCCAAAAAGTAATTCAAATGCTGTTGACAGTTTTGAAAATTCAAAACTGTCTTTATATGTCTAGCATTGAGTTTCATTCAGTATTACCCAGTGAGTCATTATGGATCACAGTATGAGGAAAAGCAGATGTACTCTACAGTTGCAGTGTTTTTTGAAAATGTTTCTTTTCCTCTAAGAACTGTAAATGTTTTTAGCAAATTATATTTATGTACAGAGAATATGATTGTAAAAATAATTTCTGCTTAGTTTAAAAGTCTTGCCAGAATGTAGAATGTGAAGGAGGCAGCAGAAGTCTTATTGATACAATATTATGCTAATATAATATACACTTATGATTACAGCAACATTTCCTGCTCCTGAAGGAAATGCTGGAGTGGGCTGTTTGAAGGGACAGAAAGAGAAGGCTGACTGTAACAAATCTCTTTGCCTTGTGCTAAAAAACCCTCCCCAATTTCAAAGATGGGGATGAAAAACAAAGGTCAAGATTCTTGTGCAATAGCTGTCTTTTTACTACTTTTCTGGTCAGTGGCAACAGTGAGCCAGGAAATCCTTCCCTTGTTTCAGCCTCCTCAGTGTGTGGGCTCTGGGCCACCTTTGTAGCCTTTGACCATTTGTGCCTGGCTAAGGACAGACTCAGTGGCCAAATGGAAATACAGAGGCAGTTCACCTTTTCCCCAGCACCAGGTACACTAAAAACAGCTCTGCACCAGCCAGGGAGTGAAACTGTAGGATTCTTTCAACAAACCTAATATCAAAGTACTGCACTGGCAGGTTTAAACAAATGAGTGTGGAAGAGCCCACTCTGTTATTAAGAACATATGACACAATACTTTACAAGCTGTCTGAAAAAGTGGAAAATGAAGGAAAGGTGATGCAGGATATACAAGAGAAAAGCCAACTCCCCCATTACTTACTGGCCACATCTGGATAGGGGAAGGAGAAAAATGAAAAAGTTGCTCCAAGAAAAACATCTGGGATGCAGACAATTATAAAACTGAAAGCAGTTATGAACAGGAACACACAGGCATTTCTTTTAGACAGCTTTAATATGGATATAGTGCAGCTGTGTGAATTTTTTTCTTGATTATAGTTTATGTAACACCTTCAGCATCATGAGTCTGCAGTCATTTCCAGGCAATATTTCTCTCTCCTATGTGCCCACATCTTTTAGATTATATCCATCTAAGCCTAAATCTTGGCAATAAATTAGAAGACTTTCTCCATCTACATGAGCTCCAAACAATTCTCTTGTTCCTGGATTAAAAATAAAGCCAAGGATCCCTGAGCTTCAGAAAGGTTCACTTTTTCATGGTTTAAACAAGCCAACTTTATTACTCACTGGAGAGTTCAACAGTTGAACAGTTCTTTTTGTTCCCAACTTCTTTGTGCCTTAGCTGTTGACAAGCACATGACTTGCCCCTGCACCCAGAGCCAAGGGGCAGCTCAGTGTTAAGCGCTGCCTCCTGGCAAAGACACAGGAAGCAGCCAGAGCCATGGACAGCAACAGCCTCTTCTCCTTGGACCAAGTAGCAGCACGGAGCCCAGGTGAGTCTTTCCAGTTTCAGTGAACATTGCTACAATTTTCCTTGTAAGAAATCTGTCTGCAACTAGGCCTACACATTTTTTTGGCAGAGGCAAATGGGACTGCACCAAAGGACTTCCTTGCTGGAATTTGCAACAGTTGTGCACCCAGCTTGTGTTATCCACAAAGCACCCACTTCCGTTAACACGGAGTGTAACATGGTTGTGTGCCTGCATGGTCTCCTGCTATTTAATCTGTCCTTGCACCTATCATGCAGTGCAGACAGGCCTGCAGTCACTCGGCTGGTATTGCAGGACTTGAACTCTTCTGCATATCTTGGAATCAGAAACCAGGGTGGTTTTAGTTTAGGATTTGGTTCAGGTCATCATCTACACAAACACCAGCCCTTAAATTCACACGCTAAGCTTCCTTCGACACCTGCAGGTTTGTCAGCTTGTTTGATCCTGGTTCACAAAGCCTGGAAGAATAAGGTCAGATAAGAAGGCAGGGAAGCAATGACCAGCAGAAGAGACTAGGGACTGGTCAAATGACATAAATGGGCAGGAAAGGGATAACATCCTTAGAGCAAGTCTGAGAAAAAAAAAAAAGTAGAAGAAAGTAGCAAGTAGAAATTTGGGTGCACCACTGAGTATGAAGAAATGGTGTTTGGATTCAGCTGGAAGAATTATGATGTAAAAGATGGACTTTTGGAGCAGGTCCAGAGGGTCACAGAAGTGGCAAGAGGGGTGGAGCAACTCTCCTATGAGGAAAGGATGAGAAAGTTGGAGTTGTTCAGCCTGGAGAAGAAAAGGTTCTGGGAAGACCTTGTTACAGCCTTTCAGTACCTAAAAGGGACTTAGAAGAAACATGGGAACAGACTTCTTAATAGGACTTGTAGCAACAGGACAAGGGGTAATGTTTTTAAACTAAAGAGGGTAGAGTCAGACTACATACAAGAATGAATATTTTTATGATGAGGGTGATGAAACACTAGCCCAGGTGGCCCAGAGAGGTGATGGATGCCCCATCCCTGGGAACATTCAGGGCCAGGTTTGACGGGGCTCTGAGCAACCTGGTCTAGTTGAAGATACCCCTGCTCATGGAAGGAGAAGTGGACTAAATGGCCTTTAAAGGTCCCTTCCAAGCCAGACTATTCTGATTCTAGAAGGTAGATCAAGTAGGTAGAAGGTGATTAAGTAGAAAGAGCCTTTAAAAGCAATGAAAGGTGTTTCTATTAACACAAGATAAGTAAAGAAAGACAAGTACATATGAGGCACAAAAACAAATATATAAGTAGCTTTATAATATATACATATACCATATGTTTATATGGTATATAAGTATTTTTATAAAGTATTTGTATAAAGATAGCTGAAATATTTGGTGTTGCTTTTTATTCCAGTCTTTAGAACCAGAATTGTTAACCAGCATCTAACAAAATTATTTTTAACAATAGGATGGGGGCATAGCAGAAAATAGATCAGCAAAGGCTAAAAGATATTTTAAAAAACTACGTGCACTCCAGGGGATTTAGTTACAGCAATTTGTGAATTATTGCTGGTAAGGTTTCAGAAATTATGGTGAATTGGGGTAAAACAGACATAACACTTTGTTTTGTGAAAAAGAGGAGTCAAATTGAATTTCTAAATGAAAGTAAGTTACATCTATGCACAATCCATTCAGTGTTTGTAACTTGCAAGTGGATTTTTCTGACGTGAACCTCTGAGCACAATAATTATTACTCTGTATATCTGTTTCAGTTGAAGGAAACTGTAAAAGTGTTCTATAAATTACAAAAGACTTTTGTCATTATCAGATGACTCCTCTTATAAACCAATTGTCAAAGAAGGAAGTCAGCAACATTGTTTTCAGAATCCACATAAACAAAAGACTAATTAGTCATCAATGCCAAATTTTTCCTAACACAGACATACAATAATTTGCAGTCTTGGGTAAATTGTTCCATTTGCTCCAACTTTTGTTATTCTGGGAATTCCATGTTCTGATCCTATACTTTTCATTTCAGGTTTTTATGATTTTGGATTTCTTAGTTGATGCCTGCACATATGAACAACTTGAGATGCAGGGCAAGGGAGGCAGGTAGGATAATTCGCACAGTTTGTCCAATATCAAAGAATCATAGAATGGTTTGGAGTGGAAGGGACCTTAAAGATCATCTTGTTCCAACCCATGGGCAGGAACACCTTCCACTAGACCACGTTGCTCAAAGCCCCATCCAGCCTGGCCTTGGAACACTTTTTGGGATGGGACATCCACAGATTCTCTGGGCAATCTGTTCCAGTGCCTCACCACCCTCACACTAAAGAATTTCCTTCTAACACCTAATCTAAATCTTTTAGTTTGAAGCCGTTCCCCCTTGTCCTATCACTACATGGTCTTGTAAAAAGTCTCTCACCAGCCTTCCTTTAGGCTCCCTCCAGATACTGGAAGGCAGCAATGAGGTCACCCTGGAGCCCCCTCTTTTCTAGGCTGGAAAAAAACCCCAATTCTCTCGGCATTTCCTCACAGGAGAGGTGCTCCATACCTCTAATTGTCTTGGAGACCTTCCTCTGAACTCACTCCAAAGGGTCCATGTCCTTCCTTGTGCTGAGGACCCCAGAGCTGGATGCAGCACTGCAGGTGGGGTCTCAACAGAGGGAAGTAGAGGGGGAGGATCCCCTCCCTCACCCTGCTGGCCACGCTGCTCTGGATGCGGCCCAGGGCATGTTTGGCTCTCTGGGCTCCAGGTGTTCCTGTCCAACCTCTCACCCACCAGCACCCCCAGGTCCTTCTCAGCAGGGCTGCTCTGACCTGTTCACCCCAGCGTGTGTTGATATCAGGGGTTGCCCTGACCCAGGTGCAGCACCTTGCACTTGGTCTTGTTCAACCACATGACATTCCCACGCACTCACTTCTTGAGCTTGTCCAGGTCCTTCCATATGGCATCCCATCCTACAGGTGTGTCCCTCCTCTCTTTGGTGTCATCTACAAATCTGCTGCGATTCCTTCATCCATGTCATTAATGAAAATGCTAAATAAAACTGGTCCTGGCATGGATCCCTGATGGACACCACTTGTCACTGAGGTCCATTAGGACTCTGAGCCATTGACCACTACCCTCTGGATGCAATTTCTTATCCACCTAAGAGTCCACCCATCAAATCCATTTCTCTCCAATTTAGAGAGAAGGATGCTGTAGGGGACCACGTCAGAGGCTTTACAGAAGTCCAGATAAATGACATCTGTAACCCTTCCCCTGTCCACTGATGCAGTCACTCCATCACAGAAGGCCATAGGCTGATCAGGCAGGACTTGCCCTTGGTAAAGGTCTGCTGGCTGTCCCAAATCACCTCCCTGTCCTTGATGTGCCTTAGCAGAGCTTATAGGAGGATCTGTTCCATGATCTTCCCGAGGCACAGAGGTGATGCTAGCAGGTTGGTAGTACCCAGGGTCCAGCTTTCTATCCTTTTAAAGATGGGTACAATGTTTCCCTTTTTCCAGTCACCTGTGACTTCTGACTGCCATGACTTCCCAAATATCGTGGACAGTAGCTTGGCAACTACATCTGCCTGTTCCCTCAGACTACTCATTCTGTCTCACACTACTACTTACTCTTTATCTAGGGAGTTTTTACCTAATGTGAGGTCTCAACAACTGGTTGAGCACAGGGGAGTGCTGAAAAGAAAAAAAAACTTTGGAATATCCCTATTTATGGTAATAAGAAGTTCATGCAATGTGTAATTTCAGGCAAGGAGTCCAAGTAGTATCAGGGAGGTGAATCACAGCAGAAATTAGTCACGCTATAGCTGCCTCAAAGCTTTAAAAAATGTCCCTCATTTGCCCCCCACTTCCTGCTGTTAAAGATCAACCAAGTGGACGACATGACCCTCCAAGTATTTCACTGCTAAGTTATTGTGACTGGTTCCTACCCACAGGGCACATCTTGAAGCTTCGTGTATGACTTGCTTGAGTACAGAACAGTGGGTGGAGGAAAACACATCACACCACTTCCTGCAGACATATTAAATCACTCTATTACTCAGAGAAAAAACCTCCAAATCTTCCTTTCCCCTGAACTAACACCTCAACCAAGTCAATGTCCCTCTCCCCCATAATCTTCCTTGACACAAAAGCCAAAAAACCATCTTGTCTCTATTGAAGAACCAGCAGGCAAGTAATAATCAGTCATGGACAACAGAACTGCTTATAATCCCAAACTTGTACACTGACCTTCATTGAACAGGACAATGCAAGAAAAGCCAAGATTACACAGGTCTTGCTTATTAGAAGCCACATAAGCAATGATCAACATGCAATATTAGTAAGGAACAATGACTGGAACAACTGTGTTGTAGCCTGGCATTGAGAAATAGGAACTTCACCCTTCTGAGTTAAGTGAGTTCTGATTCATTTTACCATCTACAGTTTTGGGGGAAATCATCCTTCTGATTCATTTTCCTACACGCTGTATTACTGCCTCTTTTGATGCTGCAGCCTGCTCTGACACCAGCACAGTGCTACTACAGGCAATGCCAGATATCTTGCATTGAAGTCAGTGACTGCAGGTTTAATTCATATCTGTATTGCATTTCAATGCTTTTTGCCTTTCTCAGATTGCCAACGTGTCCCTGTAGCTCCAGCACTGCCACACAGCCCCTGCTTCACAGAGTGGCTGCCCAAAGGGAGCCATGGGAGTCACCCACAAATTTCTCTGCTGCCTGAGCAGGAGTCACCCATTCACATACCGTGGGCTGTAGTACACTGCCAGCACCTTGTCCAGGTCAGTGCACACTGTCCCAGTCATCAAACCCCATCCTGGTCAGCACACTGTGTCCTGGTTAGTGCATCCCGTCCCAGTCAGCACACCCTGTCCTGGTCAGCACAATCTGTTCTGGTCAGCACACTCTGTTCTGGTCAGCACCCCCCATCCTGGTCAGCACCCCCCATCCTGGTCAGCACACCCCATTCTGGTCAGCACCCCCCATCCTGGTCAGCACCCCCCATCCTGGTCAGCACCCCCATCCTGGTCAGCACACCCCATCCTGGTCGGCACACCCCATTCTGGTCAGCACCCCCATCCTGGTCAGCACACACCAAGGCTGAGCAAAGCACTGGCTGTCAGACTCTATCTTGGGCCAGATGCTCGTGGCCCTGGATCCAATGCATGCATTAAGAGCAACTAGCTCCCTGTACCCACATGCTCACGCAGAAAAGGGATGGAATGCCAGCAACATGTAAGGCAGTCCCTTCTGTCAAGCTTTCCCAGCATCATTCAAGGGAAAATTTGTTCAAAACCTGACAAGTTAGAGAACAAAGCAGGGACCGAATTATCTTTCTGCTTGCATCTTTTGTAATGCCACTTTGAACCCAAGGATCAGCACATCATACCCTCCAAACAGAACTATCTCATTAACTAAAAGTCATTTGGAAAGCAACCAAACACCCATCTGTGGTGTTTTTGTTTGGTTTTTTTTATGGTGATTTTTTTCTCCTTGTTTACTGATAATTCAGTGGACAGAATTGATTGTGCAGTGCTGCTGACAAGCTTGGGACATCCATAATCAGTGCTTGACTAAAAACACTTGACAACCAGCAAAAGCTGTCTGATAGAAAAATTTTACTTGCTAGGTCTAACTGAAACATGGTTGTAACTCTGGTATGTCTAAATAGATTGAGCAGATCTCCTGTTCAAGGAGAATGTCAGCATTTTCATTATTCCATACATCAGCAAATAATGATACATTCAATAAAGTCATCTCTTTTTAAAATGCCATTTTCTGCATATATGATTCAGTATATGATTCATTTTGTACTGCAAAAGTTTTCAGACATGGTAATGTGAAAATCTACTTAAAATATTTGAAGATTTTTCCTTTCCGCTCCTCATTTTTCTTTGACTTAATTATTTTTCTTCTGTTTGGATTTATCTTAATTAAGGAGAATAAATTCATCATGGGATAGGAGCCTGTTCAGCTGAAGCACTTAACACTGTGTGCACTGTTGCCATCTAAAATGAAAACAATTCTTTTGTGCCCTTGTACTGTGTTTGTGTTTCCAGCTTACCCTGATCACCATTGTGCACTTCAGACGTTTCTGTTCTAGATCCAATTCTTTCTAGTCTAGCACACCATCCGCCCTTCCACGCACTTCTGTTTAGCTATGCTCATTTCCTTTTAGGCTCAATTGAGTCTTTTTTGGCTCTTGTTCTGTATTTCTGTGTTTCTTCCTTGGATACAGCACTGGGGGGTGGTGTGTGGGGTGCATTATGCATATGTATTTGTGCATGTCTTCAAATAGTCCCCATCCAGTCGGTAACTCTACTAAACTATCCCTTATTGCTATCTTTAATTAAATTTCTTCCTTTTTTTTCAGTTTCCCTTCTGGAGATTTATCAAGTTTCCCGTAGAACTGAGTCAATATTGACACCTAAGATGTTCTTCCATTGTTTTTTCTCTTCTCATGAGAAGCAGTGTGCCTTGCAGAAGGTTTTCCTCTGTGCTCTTTCCCTCGTTGCTGTTCTGCTCCCTAGATGACTACTGAAAACATCAGTCCCTTTTTCTTTTTTTTTCACTTGAGGGTACAGGACTCCAACAACCTAGCTCCCAGTGGATTAATCACTTTAAATAAAGTGCTGGCATCTGTGTCTACAGGTTTGCTTACATTTTCATTTCCTGAATTTTCATTTCTGGATAAAAGAGATTCAACATGAAAATTGAAAAAAGTAGTTGAAGAGGCAGGACCTTACAGAAATGCAAAACCCCCCTTCTTCAATAGTATCAAACAAGCAACTCAAAGCAAAAGCAACAACCTTGCTGTAAACCATTCACACTTCCCAACATGCTTCTGACTAGAGCAAAGGGAGAGAACCAAATGCTTGTTACAGGGGAGTTCTGATGAGCTCTTGAGGAGATGGAAAAGCTGGCACAGGAGATGTGTGATTCCAAATTGAGAGCTGTTCAGAAATCCAGGTCCTGCTTTGAGGTGGAGGTGTAAAACCAGCTCTGAAATTTGGACATAAGTTCAAATTCCAAATAATAGTGTTCTGACATGATAGATTCAGGGATTTTAGTTTAAGCCTCTTGTAAGTTTAAAAGGTGATTGCTATTTTAAAAGTTATGTCTGAACAGTTCTTAACCATGGAGCATAAACTAGATACATCCTCTAATTAGATATGTGAGTAGACACTAAATCATTATCCATCACAGAGCAAAAGCTCTGCTTCCTTGGCAGAAGGAAGAAAAAACGTTTCCAGACATAAAATGATAAAATTCTAATGGTTACTAAAATATTGAGTTATAAGAAAGTCAAACCAAGAGATCTCTGAAACATTTCCATTCTTCCCTACTGATATTGCCCATTTTAGCATTTTATTCAGGTGTCATTAAAGTGACTGAAGTTTGATAGTTCAATTACATTTGCTTTTGTAATTCATTTGTTATTTAGCTCCCCTTCCTCTGTTGGCTACTCAACCTCTCTTCAAAGCTGTATGTCTTTACTGCTGCCCATAGGGCACAACATAAGAGAAAGGAAGCTTGAAACCTTGCTGAAACGTTCAGAAAGGAAAGACTAGGCTCATTCTAGCAGCCATAGATGTCCCTAGCAGTTTCAGAATGGAGATTGTCAGGAGGACATCTGTGGAGCAACAGTAACAGCAGCAGAGTGCCCTCTCTGTTACCTGTAGGTCAGATAAGTTTTGCATTTCTCTTTGATTCTGGCATGGTGACAGATCTGAGCCTAAGCAATCCCAGATCAAACTCCAAGACAACCCAGCTGAAAAGAAGTTTGTTGCCACAGAAACAATTTCTGGCAAGAGGACTCCATGGAGAGGAGCTGAACATGTACTTTCAGGTGACCTGTTTCTCACTCTCCCTCTAACAGTGTTTTGAACCTATTATCTAATCTTTTTCTCTTTTTCAGACAAATTAGCTGCAGCTTCCAGATGAAGTGCCTAAAAAGCTCTTGTTTCACTACCCAATAGATTAACAGAATTCAGAATGGTGTTTCTAGTGAAGAAAAAGTGCTACAGTGGATGTATCCCTCAGAGAATAAACTGCAATGTTTTTCTTAGCTGCTATTGCTTCCTAATATCTTTAGTTAAAATTATTGGTCAGTTTCTTCTAAACATTAAAGCTGTTCTATGTCTTTTCAAAAACAATTGCCACCAGCTGTCAGGGTCAGCAGCTCTGCAAATGCTTCAGCTGGCAGAATAACTCATAATAAGCAATAAAAGCCACTCAGAATAAGCTTTATAGGAAAAACAAACCTCTTAAAGGAGACAATCAGCTAATTATAAGGTAATGAGCATCCCAAGGCTGCCATGTCTGGAGTTCTCTTACCACAGTTCTTCCCTTAAAAATAATTACCAAGTTGTGTAAACGTCCTCATGACTTTCTTTAGTTATCACCAGACTGACACAATACAGCCAGAAAGTGAAGCCCCAGGGCACCATGAATGCACCCTCAGGTCAGGACTAGACAAACTGGAAGGGAAGAAATTTTCTTTTCCATGCACTCTTCAATGGGATGCCAAGAAAACTCACATTTAGAGCATCAGCTGGTTAATCTGAGTGACACCATCCACAAGGCTGGTTAGGTAAGGAAAATTTTACATTAATGCCCCCACGATGACACCTGTGTACACCTGGTTTTGCAGAGACTCACTTTCCTCCTTTCCCTTCCCTTTCTCCATATCCCACTTCTCTCCTTTCCCACTGCTGTAAGATTGCTTATGGTCCTCAGACCCAGAAAAAAAGGGAGTTAATTTTTGTCCACCAACCACAAAGTGAAATAAATACCTGTCACTGAAGATGTCAAGTGACACAAGGCAGGAAGGATAGGGGTGAGGATAGTAGAAAATTTTGTTTTCTCAAAGAAAAAATTGAAGAGTGGGTGTTAAATACACAGGATTGGCCTTTTACTGGCTTCTTGACTAAAGAAAGTTTGAAAGAAGAAGTGGTTAGACACTCTGGTTTTCTGGAGCTAGTGTGAACACAGGGTGCTAATGTGGAAAAAGTCACAGTGGGTACTGACTAACAGACTGCTCAGAAAGTCCCATAATGCTCACAGTGACAATGTCACATCTTATGAGCCTATACGTAGCCATTTTTACTTACTTTACTGTTAAGTTTCCTTACATTTTTATTAATAAATATCTGCATGTGTTCTGAACAGAAAAGGACAGGACAAGCTGTTGTATTCTTCTAAATTCTCCATTTCTCAGCTCCCCTCCCCATGCAATGCACAAAGAAAGAAAGAAAGCATTGCTCAGTGAATTGCTTTTCTCATTTCTTTACAAAGACTGACAAGAACCAGAAGAACACTCTCATAACAAGGACAACCTACAATAATGAACAAAAGTTTTTAATCCTATTGAAAAAAAAAAGATTAATTTCTGACTTGATGGGTTTCGTTTCACTAAACAAACCCTCACATTGCAAGTTTCCCAAGTCAGATTCTGAACGGCAGCAAGAAAAGTGACTGTTTGGAAAATGTAGAAATGACATATGTTTGAGATAGAAAGACAAAACTATATATGTGTACATAGAGCACCCACACATCAAGGTATTTGGTTTAGCAGTTTCATGTTAGGTGTAACTTTTGGCTTATGTTCTCAGGAGAAATAAAGTATTTTAGTCACTTACTAGTCCTTCAAAATATTGTGTATACTATAATACTACTAAGTCTCTGAAAATGACTACTGGAAATTATATACAGGTTACTGCTCTGGTTCCTTGCTGCAAACAAGTAACAGTTTCTCTTAACAATTTCCTTTCATCAATAAAACTTGAACATTCAGCTCTCCTTGTGCCTAATTGGAACTCAAGAAAGTGTTTTTGGGAAAACCGTTATTCAAAGTTCCTGCTAGTGGGAACTTTCCCAAGGAAATTAATTTTGAAGTTGTGAATTTTTTTGGACACATTGCTTTGACTGAGTCCTTGGAGCACCTCATTGTTTTGCTTTAATAACTCAGCTAGAAAAATGTCCTACCACCTCTCCGGGGGTGAGACCTGGTTCAATGATGGAAAATTAACTTGCTTTCAAGAATGAATAGATAAAAATGAAACTCACCTGTTAGCAGAGTTTATGCAAAGAGGGTTTGCCTGCAGCACAAAGAGAACAAAACTTCCCTTCTCCTCGCTCCTCCTTGGGCTGCCGGTGAGGCTGTCCTCCTCCCAGCTGTGAGCAAGGCTGTCCATGAATCAGTGCAGGAAAGGAGGAGGAGACTGTGTTTCAGCTCCTGTGCTCTTTATGGTTCATCTGTGAAGGAGTCAGCCCAGCCTAGTCCTCTCCTCCCTCACCCACTCATTCATAATTGAGATGAGAGTCCCAAAAGCAGGCACTAAAAACAGAGATTGCGACGTACACGGAGTGGTGTTCCCAGCTGGCACATGCATGACCAGCAGAGAACTGCACTGTGCTCACAGCAGCTGGTGCAGAGGCCAAATACAGCTGCTTCCAGCTCATCTAAACACACACAGATATTGCCTAATGCAGATGTATTGAAAAGTATACAGAGTGTTAGTGTTGTTATCAGTATCATTTACAGTGAGTCGTTTGCAGAGCTCGCGGAGATCAGACCATTACATCCAAACACAGCAGGGTGATCTCTGCACAAGGAAGCCTCTTCCCACTGTGAGAGAGCAAGGGCTGTGAGGGGGGGGCAGTTCCTTCCTCTCTTGTCTGCACAGCCAGTGTCCTAGTTTGAGGACAGGTGTCTGCTAAGGAAGGCAGGAGCCTTCCTGGGAATAGGAAATGTAATCCCCTTCCCTCTGAATTAGTATAATTTTTGAAATTAAAGGGGCTTTCAGGCAATGTTGTGGGAAAAGGAATAACAGTTCTTTACTACCATATATATATATATATATATATATATCAAGACAAACAACAACAATGGCAACCACAACAAACAAGAACAGAGCAAACCCCCAGTCCAGTCTCTTCTTGCTCCCTGTTAGCAGTTG